>JAMYXO010003611.1:0-19665 GCA_033310375.1 Conus canariensis | reverse complement strand
GGCCTTTTAAAAAGGATTCCCCCAAAAAAATTAAAAATTTTTAAAATTTTAAAACGAAAAAAGGGGGGGACTTTTTTGTTTAAAGATTTTAAAGGGTTTATGTTTGACAAAGTTTTTTTTTTTTAAAACCCCCAAAAAAAAAAAAATAAAAAAAATTTTAAAAACCCCGAATTTTTGGGTTTAAATTTACCCAACAGGTTTTTTTTAAATTTAACCAAAACCAAACCCCAAAAAAATTTTTCAAAAAATTTAGTAAAAATAAACAAAATTAAAAATTTAAATTTTTATGGAAAAAGGGCTTTTTAAAAAAAAAGGGCTAAAATGGGGGGGGTTAAAAAGGGAAATAAAATTTTTTTTAAAACCCCTTGTTTGATCCTTCCCCTGTTTTTTAATTTTAAAAAGTAAAAAAATTTTAAAAATTTTTTGCCCCCAAAATATATTGGGGAGCTTTTGGGCGGGAGAAATTCCCACTATTAAGGAAAAAAAACAACAATTTTGGTAAAAACGAAAGAAAAAAAAATTTTTGAAAACAGGGGTGGGTGGGGGGGGGGTGGGTTGGGGGGGGGGTTTTTTGTTGGGGGTTTTGGAGGGGGGGGTTTTGGGGGGGGGAAAAAAAAAATTTTTTTTAAAAAAATAAAACCCCTTTTTTTTCTTTCCCCTTTTAAAAAAAAAAATTTTAAAAAAAAAAAATTTAAAAACCCCAAACAAAAAGGACCCAAATTTTGTTTTTTTGGTGGGGGGGTTTTTTAAAAAACGAGCAAAAGGGCGAACCGTCTTTGTTTTTTTTTAAAAAATTTGGAAGAAAGTGGAGGAAATCAATTCCCCGTAAATGTCGAGGGGCAACAAACGAAACAAAAAAGGGCAGTTTTCCCCCGAAATGGTTAGTTGATTAGAGCCAAGGGGAATGGGTTTTCTAATTAGGTCTATGGTGCACAAAAATTTGTTCCAAACTTTTTTCGCCCTTTTAAAATACGGAACTGGCCATGTAACACACACTGGAGACATTCAACAGCACCCCAACAAAAGAAACTCGCCGAAAGGACGTCGTGACTTGAGAGAACAAAAAAATCACATGCCCGATTCTTGCTTTTAGTACCCCATCAACAAATTATATTTCCCAGTTGAAGGGAAAAAAATTCCCCCGGGTGGCAACACTTGGCACTACCACACTTTTCTACTTTCACCATAAACCCGGGGCTTCGTTTAAATTTGTAGAGAACGAAGGGGGCCGATTTAAACTGCACGGAATTGGGAACAAGTTTTTCAGGGAAAAAATATACGCAACAAATTTTCGCATAGGCAAAATTTTTTGTCAACTTGAATATGAGGTTTCCGAATAAAATTTTTGGTTGAGAACAATAGAAAAATTAACGGGAAAAATTAAATATTTTTTTTTGAAAACCCCCCAAAGCGCTGCTCAAAAAAAACCCCACTCGTATAAGCGTGAACAAACTCAGAGACTTTTTTATTGAAAATCTTTATTTCCTAAGAGAAACAGATAAGCAAGAAGAAAAATTTTTTCCCATCTGCCCTTGTCCCCCCGGGGACAAAGATACAAACCCACATTAACACTGCCCCAACAAAATTTAAAAATGAATAAAATGTAAACCCCCCTTTTTTTCCTACGGGTAAACAAACGCACAAGGGGAGAGGGGGTTCGGGAGAAAGTTGCCCTGGGTTCCCAACCAAAAAAAAGGAAAAAAAGAGTCAGGCCCGTGAAAAAATTTTTTTTTTTAATTGGCCCTAAAAAGCGCAAAAGAAAAACGAAAAAGGCAAAGACAAAGAGGAAAAAAAAAAAGTACAAGTAAAGGGGAAAAAAAGGAAAAAAAAGGGCTCTAGCAACCGGGGGCCTGAAAAAAATTGAAAAAAAAAAACAACGCTAAACAAAATGCATCTTTACACCATTGCATAGTTCACATACTTCCAATTCATTGCAAAAATTTCCTTCAAAAGGTTGACTAAAAGTATCTTTACCCCAAAATTACGAAGCTAGGTCAGTCTCGGGGATGTAAGAAACCCTCATTTTACTGAAAGCCAGAGCATAATTTTTCATTCAGGAGACACAAAATTTCAGGAATGTGCTATACAAATGGTTTTCCGAACCATAGGTTAAAACCCCACTATAGCTTTTTTTGTTTTCTTGCTTTGGGTTTTGGGCACAAAAGGTTATCAACAATGAAAACCCTATCCAAAAAAAAACAAATTTGGGAAGTGACAAAACGCCCAATTTTAAAACCAGGGAAAACCTAACCCAAAGACACGGTTCAACCCTGTGCTGCCCTAAAGCCCAAAAAGGAAAAGTAAAAATTTAAAGTGGGTTTTCATGCCCCCAAACCCAAAATTTTTTCCCCATCTAAATTCCTGGGGGGGGGGCTCCGTCATAACTCTCATCACTTCGCTTCTATAATTAAGCAAATGGGATAACAACTTCACCCCAAAATTTTACAACCAGTCAAAGGAATCGACAGTGGAACATAATAAACACAAATTTGACTCATTTTTTTGAAAAAAAAATAAAGCAGCAAACAAAAAAACATAAAAATTTTCAGTCGACATTAAAGGCAACCACCCTATATAGGCAACAACCCTGAAACCTTCATTTTGCATAAAAGGGGAGAAAAGATCCCTTTATACCCGGTAGGGTTTAACCTGTTTTTCAGAAAAAAAATTTAAAATTAGTAGAAGGAGAGAGAGAGAGAAAGAGAGAAAAAGGAGAGAGAGAGAGAGTTATGGCTTATCGTTTCCCCCGGTCAAAAAGCACTGCAAAATCACCCTATTAAAATTTCCCCAAAGCCAATAACACCAGCAAATTCCCTTTAAAGGGGCCATCATTTAACGACCCTGTCTCAACTGCTAAATTAAAAAATTTCTAGAAAACCACAAAACAATCGGTCTACAACTTTCACTATTATCTGCTTTTTCAATTATTTTTTAAGGACCCCAAAACTTCTGTTTTTTATCTCTTTTAAATTTATTTTTTATTGTCAAAAGAATTTGAACCCTTTAAAATGAAATTTTCTACCCTGAAATTTAAAAGTAGGTTTTTTCCCTTTAAAAATATGAACCCCGCCTTCTAAAACCCAATTTCAAAATTTAGTGCTAAATTAAAACCCTATAAAAAAAACCCAAAAGGGGCCAGAATAAAAAAAGCATGGAAAAAATCAAATCTCTTTTCCCGATAAAAAGGGCCCCAATAGCAAACAAAAAGTAATATACTTTGATCCCGGGCCAAAATACGGGAAATGAAAAAAATGCTTTAAACTTACATTTTTGGTGCCATCAGAAAAACCTTTTCACCAAACTTTCACAAAATTAAAGGTGAGCCCTCCCGTTTGAGTTTGGGGGACCAAAAGGATTAACTCAGAAAATTTACCAAAACCAACCAAAACGCTTCCGTTGGCTCACCTAGCGACCCCATCAATCAGATCCCTACCCCTCATGAAAAATTTATAAGGGTCTTACATTTTTAAAAAACGGGCAGCTATTAACTGAAACCCATATCCCCTACATTTTCCCCCTAAGAAGGGCTTTACACATCTTCTCAAACATTGCGTGACCCTTTGGTCTCACAAGTTTGAAAAAAAAAATGAAATTTCAAACTTTTTCCCCAAAAAAACCCCCGGCGAGCAGCATCCTAAATAGAAAGGGCCCCTCCCACAACAAACGGGTTCCCCTCTTACATAATGGGAGCTGGCACCTCCAAAAAACTTTCCCCGGTCTAGCCGAAAGTTTTCCCTTTTTGGGAAATTTTCCCCGGCCCTTTCCCCGGTCAGGCCCCACAAAGGGATTCCTCCTTAATCCCCACAAAAACCTGGGCGAAATCATGGGGGTCATCAGATCCCTGCCCTGGGTTTAAATTTTTAAACATCAACCGTGGCCCCCACAGTGGAAAAGCACAAAAGAACTCGGGTTACAAATAGGGGTGTAAAAATTAACCACGGTGTGATTAAATATTATAAATTAAAAAAAAAAAAAAACCTTGGGTCGGGCCAATCAGATAGTCTTCCGACCTCAGTCGGACATCTATGACTAGCTTTTCCACCCCATTCCGCCCCTCTATCGCTGTGGGTAGAAATTCTTTGGTATGTTGCTGCCCTCCTCCAGTTGGTCTAAAATGTGAGTGGCGGTCTCCCTCCCCATCTGTTTTGCAGGGACTGGTTTCCCCAAACGGGTTTAGTGTGTGGGTTTATTTCCCCCAAATTTTAAACTTCAAAGCGTGCCACTAAATTTTTAGTCCTTCTCTGGCCATTGGGTTTTTGTCTTTTTTTGGGGGTTTTCAAAATATAGTGTCTTGGGGAAAAATATTGCTTGCCTTTGTGATATCTTCACAGTTTGAGCATTTTAGTAAAACCCCCCTTTCCCCTTTTTTTCCCCTCCAGGGTTTCCTGTAAATGTCCAAGTGGGGGAAAGCTGCATTACAGCCCGATTCCACGGGTGGCTCGGGAAAAATTTTTGGGCCCTGATTTTTTCCCTTTTTAAAAGGGCTTGATTCCAAATTCATCAAGTTTTTGTACAGCTGTCCGGGCCCTTTGGGCCCATCCTTACGTCTGAAAGGCCTGTCTTTATTTAAAAGAGTCGCCCCAGGAGAAAAAATTTTACAGAAAGTCTTTTGACTTGCTTTAGGGCACTACCATCAACTGCTTTGAGGTCCCTTTACCTTGTTTAAAAACAGTATGTTTCTTTTTTTTTGTGTAAATTTGATGTGCATTTTTCTTTTGCTGGCAGCATTCCGCTGGGTTTCCCAAAAAGATCGGGGCTTCTCTAAGGTGTTTGACTGTAAGGCAATGTTGCCCCCAAAATCGGTGTCCTAATCACAGGGGCTGGGGGGGTTCGTCTACTCTTGGCTCTTTCGAGTGTGCACAGTGTTGCTCCCTGTCGCATAATTAGTCAAGTACAAATTATGAACAGATGGGGTGCAAGGGTTTTCCCCTTGTAAAAAACGCCGCCAGTATATAAAAAAAAGGGTTTGCTGTCCCATCGGGACGGGGACCAAAAGAAGCTGTGTTGGTGTAGGGGATTTGAGGGCAAGCCCCAGTTTGGTCGGGACCCCGCATGCAATGAGCGTTAGCTTTCCCCCTGTGTCTGGAGTAAATCCCTTTTTTTAAAAGCCCAAAAAAATTGTTTAGGCTGCGGGGAAACTGTTTTGTTTTAAAACCCTTTAATGTCTTCTCGGTGTAAAGAAATTCTGTGCTACTGTCAAATTTTTGTTCTTTAGAATCTATTTTGATTGACTCTCAGCTGGGGAATCTATGTTTTGGTTAAAGTCATTCAAGAGCATTCTGTTGAAAGATTTTTGCATGTGATGCCCTGAAATTTTGCAGTGGAGTTTTAAACCTCCTTTCTCTGGGAATGGGAAAATTTTCCACCCTTGACCCAAATTTTCTCTAATACTTTTTTTTTTTAAAAAGTTTTGTTTCATATCGTGGGGAAATTCTTAAAATTGAAGGGGTTTATTTTCCAAACTTCTGCGGGGTTTTCGTCAATAAATAATTCTTTCCCAAATTTGCTGGTTTGAGACCCCCTTTTGGGGAATTGACTCCTGTAGCTTTTTTTGTTTTTAAATAAATCAGGTCTCTATTGAAAGGTCCGAAAAAATCTTCACTGTTTTTTATCATCTATAAATGGGTTTTGACCCAAAAAATTTGGGGTCTTTGTTTTTTCCCAAAAGTTTAAATGCTTTTTCTTTTTGGGACTCTCAAATGACTTGGATTTTTTTCCCTCGGGGTTTTTTTAAATTCCCCGCCCGGCAGCCCTCGCCCGTGATTTTTAAAATGTGCGTTTTCTGGTATTGAGTTTTTCTCATGAATAAAAAATTTCTATTCAGGGTCATGGGTTTTTCCCGGGTTATTTTTGACTTTCCCCCAATTTTGCAGCATTGTCTAAATTTGGTTCAGCTTTTTTTCCCTCTCAGGGGCCCTCAAAAAAGGGTTTTTCCCTCTTTTTAGAAAAATTTGTCATTTTCCCCCGGGGCGATTTTTTTTTGTTTTTTTTTTGGGCTTTAGGGGGAATATGTTGTTCAGGTCTTCTTTATGTACCTAAATTTAAAGGCGCTGTACATAGTTTTTTCTGTGTCATCTTTTATTTTGCTTTTGTAAAACCCTCAAAACCTGTTCCTGGCCTTTTTTCCTTATTTCTCGTCAGCCCATCACCTTAAAAACCATTTAATATGTGTTTTCAGGGACTTCTTTTTCCCGGGCCCCTTTTTTTTAAATTAAGTCTAAATTTTTTACGAACATGGTCAATGATCAAATTGGGCGGGGAAAAACAGAATTTTTTATTTTTTGGTCGGGTAATCAGTTTTTACTTTTTTTTCCCACTTTTGGTTAAATGGGGAGAATCATCAAATCTGTGTTTTTTCTCCATTTGCATAGGGTAAAGGTCCACATTTTTGCCCTTTTTCAAAATTGCGTACTTAGGCTTCCAGGTTGCACTCCTTCATAAAGGGTCTAGAACCCGATGCCAAATTTCTGTTTGGGGGGTCATGGTAACTTTAAAACTCATGTCACCTCCCACTGGCGATGACTTTAGCTTGGGTGTTTGTCCCACTTCCTCTTGAAACCCGTTTTTTAAAGTCCCAGAACACTCTGCCTTCAGCTGTTTTTTGGGACATACACTCAAAAAGGGGAAAGCCCAACAAAACAAAACACACACCCCTAAAAAACAAAAAAACCCCAACACACACAAAACACATTTTGCAACCAAAAACAGCATGCGTGTAGTTATCAAATGTTTTTCAACAAAAGAAAAGAAAATGTTTAAAACTTTCTTTTTTTTTATATCAGGTGAAAACTTTTCACGGCAACAAGTAAAAAACGTTAGCTGAAAACATCGTTACAAGGGTTTATAACTTCCTGTTTTTTCCTTATAAAAGGACTCCCTCCTGGCAGTCGGCAAAACGGTCTGTTAAATGCTGCTTTTTAAATGGAGGGGTTAATTGAAAAGGTGATTGTTTTGGTTGATTATTGTCTGTTTACGTAATGATGTTTTTAAACCCACCCCTTTATTTACTGAAAAAAGGAAAAAAAGCGAGGGCCCCCCTTTTAGCTTTTCGTCTTTGTCAAAAAGGCGGGAACGTTTTTTGAGTGGACTGAAAAAATTTTTGAAAGTTTTCAGGGGGGGATTCTCTATTGGGGGAAATGAAAAGATGAGAATCGGAAATCGTTTCACGAAAATTAACCCTCGGGAAAGGGGTTCTCTCGGCATCAAAACAAAAAAGAATATTTCCACCAGTTTCTGGCCCGTGTGTGGTGTGTGTGTGTGTGGTGTGTGTGTGTGTGAGAGAAAAATTTGTTTTTTCCCCCCAGTACTTTCCCTTCAATTTACATCCATCTTTTTTCAGGGCCAAACCGTCTCCCAAAGTTTTTCCCCAGGCCCTGGCTGAAGGATTTTTTGGAAAAAGCCATTGGATCTATTTTAATAGGGGCTGGCCTTTCCCAAAAACCATAGTTTTTTTCTTAAAAACTGATGTGAAAAAATTTTCTAAAGTGTGCTTGAGGGTTTTTGGGACAGTATGACAGGCATGTCTTCGAGATATGACGGGTGTTCAGTCCCTTTGCAGTGACACTTCTTTTCCATGCTTTGAAAAGCTTTAAAAAAACAGGGGTCTCCCCTTTAAAACACAAATACAAAATCGGGGGTTTTTTGTTTGCGCAAAACAAAGGGGTTTATAGTCCATATTTTTCCTCATTTCCCATCCCGGAAGGGGATTTTGCTTCATAGTGGTTTCCCAGAAGACCCCAGTCCACTAAATTTTTTAATTTCAACCCAATGTGTCCCACTGCAATAAAAGGGTATTCTGATTAATTACTATGTCATTTTGGTACATGTGTTTTGGGATAATAGTTTGTTGTTTTTCATATCATAGATTTTTTTCGTTTTTACATGTGCTTTGAAACTATTTGTTAAATTTTTCAAAATCTTAAAAGTGAAATTTTGATGGGGCCAGAATGGATATTTTAAAGGGGTGAAAAAATTCCGGGGTGTCGGCAAGTGAGGAAGGGAAAACCTTGAAAAAAGCTTTTTTTTTTCAAAAGAGTCCTTGTTTACAGGCCAGTTTTTATGTTTATTCATTTTATTGTACTCACCCAAAGGGGAAAACCCACCCTGTCTGTGAACTGACAATCAGTGTAAATGAAAAATTTTTACATTTTGATTCCCCCCCCTCCCCCCCCCCACCCCCACACCCCCACCCCCCAAACCCCCCTTTTCCCTTTTAAAATGAAATAAAACGAAAATAAAAAATTTAAGCAAATGGGCTAGTGATTTTTAATAACAAAACAATTTAGTGTTTCTTGACAGTGAAATTTGTCTGCAGTAAGTAATATGAAAATCAAAAAAACAAAAACCCTTTTTAAAAAGCCAGAAAATAAGCTGCTGGAATTCATTTTCCCCTTTCAGTTCCCCCTCCAAAACACACCCCACAACACACACACACACAAAAAACACAAAAAACACAAAACAAGAAACACACCAAAACACACACACATTTTTCACACCCCAAAACACCACACACACACACAAAAACACAACAAAAAACAAACAACAAACCCCAACCCCACACAAAACGCACACCAACACACACACATTTACAATTTAAAATACTCACACACACAGTTTTTCATACATTCCCAAAATTTTTTAATAGGGAACCGGCTAATTCCACCTCTAAATAGATAAATAAATCATGAAGAAAAAGAAACCTTCAAAAACGAGTAACCCCCCCTTCCCTCTTTCCCGTGTCAAACCCAAAAACACATAAAACCCCCCCCGCACCACACAAAAACACACACACATTCCCCCATTCTTTAAAGACCGTCCCCTTCCCAAATCGACAAAACAGTTTAAAAAATTGCACAAGAATCTTGGAAAGATAAATTTTGTGCGAATGGGCCGGAAATAAAACCCCAAAACTTTTAGGAAAGTTCATTTGGGGATGAAGGGCCGTGCTTAAATAAAAGCTAAAAAAGGAAAATTTTTCAGAGGTTTGGGCTCAAATTCAATGTAAAAGAAAGAAAACAAAAAGTGTCAGTTAAAAAAAAAATTAACTGAAGGGTTTAAACAGTTAGCACAAAACAATCAAAAAAATCAACCCAAAATGAATGATTTAAATTTTTTAAAAAATACCCATTGTCTCAGGAACAGTGGGGGAAAAGAATCTTTTTTTATGAAAACGGAAAAACCAGCGAGGGTAGGCGGGAAAAGGGGGCAAGGGGGAAAGGGGAGGTGATGGGGGTAGTCGTGCCCACACACATGCACACACCCTGCACAACACACAAATTTTAAAAACATGCACACACACACAAACAACACCACACACACACACACCAAAAACACACACACCCCAACACAAACGTGGCGCAACACACATGCACTCAAAAGGCTCTCCCCTAAAGCATGCAGGGGGCAATGGGATGTACTCTGTTTCATGACACCTTTCAGGCTTTGGAAATTTCTCCAGGGGTTTTTCAGCAGGCCAGGGGAAACTGTTTGCAAAGTTCAGGGATTGGTGCTTTGAATGTTGAAACATAAAAGGGCAGCAATTTTCTGAATGGCATCTCTTGCACAATTTAAATTTTCTCATATGTACAAAAAAATTTTTTTTTCTGTTTTAGAATTCAAAAAGTTTACTGTGCAAATTTTGACTGATAAGGAAACTGTAAAATGTAAAAAATTTCAAAAAGTTTAAAGAATGTAAGATTAAATTTGCATGTTTTCCCGAACTGTTATGCATACATGGAAAAAAAAAAACTTGTTTATTTTTTTCATGGAAGCACTGGTTTTTGTTATGTTCAGGTTTGGGGCGAAATAGTATGAAAAAAGTTTCTGTTGTTTTGTATGAGTGGGTTTTTTTTGTTTTGTTTGTTTTTTAAAAATTTTCTGGGTTTTTTGTTGCAAGGCAAAAAAGGAAGCTCATGATTTCGAAAAAACCAGAAGGACCCCCTTAAACCATTAAACACAAAAATTCAATTTAAATTTACAGCTTAGAAGTATCTTGGGTGGGAATCATAAATGGAAAGTACAGCAACAAGCACCTTGACTAAAATAATTGTTTAGAAAGATGGGGTTAACACAATGACTTCAACACAGAACGCTTGCTTTGGGGCTCAGACCTGCACTTCACAAATGCATTCAAGGGAAAGGGGGGGATAAGTTGTCGACGAGGGGGAAAATCAAAACTTGGCATCAAAAGACTTGCAGAATTTCGTTTTAAATTTCCCGAGAGCTGGCCCAGTTGGGGCCCCGCAGGCGGCCCCGTGTAGACAAGGAGGGGGGGCTCTACATGAAGGGGAAACAGGAAAGCATCTTCAAAAGCAAAGAAAAGGGAAAAGTGTTCATTTGGGGCTAGAAATTACAAGAAAAAAAAAACAAATCAAGGTTCTCTAAAAAAAAAAAAAAAAAAAAAAAAAGGGGAAAAAAAAAAAGAAAATTTAAAATTTAATAAATGCCATTTTAAAAAGAGATTTGTAAATTGCCAATTTGGGTTTGTGTGTGAAACTGAAAAAAAAAAGAAAAAATTTCAATTTATTTCTGTTCCCTCTTGGTTTCTAGATTTTTTGCTTTTTTGGGGCTTGCTAAGGAAAAAAGAAAATTTTTAGTTTAAAAGTTTTTGATTTTTTGACTCCCCATCTTATGTGGGCCCCTTTTAAAATGAAAATCAGTCTTACGCCTCCCCCCAACCCATGAAAAATTTTTAAAAACTAAAAAATAGGCCAAAAACCCGGGTTTTTTTTTCCTATACTTTGTCATATAGATTGCATATTTCTCTGACCCTTGGGACTTTTGGCCCAAAGTTTTTTAACCCTGATAGCGCTTTAATCAAAGCACATGACAAACCCGTATAAGTGTGCTTTGTTTTGGGTTTCTTTTCCGTTTTTAAAAATTTTTGTTTTGGGTGCGGTTTTTGGGGAATGTATTTTGTTTTTATATGGGCCCCTGGGAGTTTTCACATTTCTTTAAAAATGTTTGTATGCTTTGTGTAAGTTTTTAAAGGTGGTTAAATTAAACAGAGTATTTTGACTTAAGGGAAAAAAATCATTAAATTTTTTTTTTTTTATGAAAATTTTTTTCTCTTAGACCCCCTTTTAAGTTTCTGTTTTTTCAATTTAAATTGTACTTTTAGTATGAGACGTGTTTAGAGAGTGCAAGCATTTTTTATTACCCCTTTTTGTGCCAAAAAATCCCAAAAGGTCAGGCCCCGTGGGGCCAAAAGCTTTTGGAGGGAAAAAATAAAAAAAATATGTGGAACCCTTCCACCACAAAACCAGTCTTAACTCGATTTTTAAAGTTCTGAATATACAAAATATTTAAAAAACAAAAGATTTTTTGATTTAAATTGATATTTAAAAAAGAACGCTATAGGCCCAAAAAAAAAAAAAGGTTTTTGATCATTTGAAATGGGTTTTTTTTGCCATTTGGCCTTTTTTAAAAAAACGGCTTTCAAAGTTTTTTCTATAATTCCGCATATTTTCCCTTTGCAACAGCCTCTTAAATTTTTTCCATACTTAAATTTTTGATTCACAAAGAAACCGGGAGAGGAAATCAAATACGCTTTCGAACGGTAAATAAAAAACGATGGGGTTCTGTAAAAGGGTTTTTGGGTTTTTTTTGAACTTTTATTTTGGTTTTGGTTTTAAATTAATTTTTAAAGTAATTTTTTCTTTTCCTTAAAATTTTTTAAGGGCCGAAAAAGAGGAAAAAGAAAGCCAATGGAACCATTTAAAAATTGGGGAAAAGGGGAATTTTTTTTTTCTTTAAATTTTTTTCCCTTTCCTTTTTTTAAAACCCAAAATTCCCCAAAAATTCCAAAAAAATAATTTGGCAAAAAATAAAAACCTTTTCAATTTTTAATTAAAAAAGCCCCCCCCCCTTAATTTTTTTTGTTTATTTTAAAAAAAAAATTTCTTTTAATAAAATTAAAATTTTTTCCCAAAAACCAAAATTTTAAAAATTTCAAAACTATTTCCCCAAAAAAAGTTTCTTTAAAACCAAAAAAAATTTTAAAACCCGAAAAAAAACCCTTTTCCCCCCCCCCCCCCCTACCCCCCCCTTTTTACCCCCCGGAAACCAACCCCCAAAACCCCCTTTCCTTCTACCCCTCAAAAAAAACAAAACCAACCTAAAAAGTTTTTTCCGCCCTTTTCCCCTCCCAAATTAAAAACCTTTTCCCCCTCCCGGAAAACCTTTTGGTTTTTGGGCTCTCCCCCCGGGTTTTTCTGGTGTCCCTCTAAAAGTAAGTTTTTTATTTTAATTTAAAAAAAGGCTTTTTTGCTTTTAAAGGAAAAAAAATTCGGAGATGTAGGCAAAAAACTTAAGAAGCCGTTTTCTCCCAAAAAGGCCGATGGCACAGTAAAACCCCCTTCAAATGATCATAACTTTCTTATTTTTTGCCCAAAAGGTTCATTTTTATTCAAATTTAAACAGAAAAAACTGTTTTTTTTTAAATTTAAAAGTATATCTTTAGAAAATTTCAAAAATCGAGTTTAAGACTGGTTTTTGGTTGGAAAAGGGCAACATAAACATTTTTTTATTATTTTTGCTCCAGAGCTTTTTGGCCCCGTGCTGACACTTTTTTGGGGGTTTTTCATCAAGAAAAGGGAATGAAAATGTTGCACTCTCCCAAATGTTTTCATACCAAGTTTCAATTTAAATTTAAAAAACAGAAACTTAAAAGGATGTCAAAAGAGTAAACAAATTCATTTTAAAAGAAAAAAATTTAAAGTATTTCTTTTTCCCAAGTCAAAAAACTCTGTTTAAATTTAACCCAAACCCTTTTAACTTTCAAAAAAAGCAAAACAAACATTTAGAAAGTGCCAAAAATACCAGAGGCCATATCAAAACACAATAAAATTTTACCAAAAACCCCATCAAAAAACAAATTTCAAAAAGGAAAAAAAAAACCCAAAAAGCAACTTATACTGCTGCATGGGCTTTGAAATTTAAAACGCTATCATGTTAAAAACATTGCCAGTGCAATGTCAGAGAAAAAATGCAATCTATAGCACAAAAAGTATAGGAAAAAAAAAACCCCGATTTTCCCCATCTTAGTATGTAAAAACATGGGTCCCGGGGGAGAGGCGGGAAAGCTGAAAGTCCTTAAAATGGGGACATAAGATGAGAGCCCAAAAACATCAAAAACTTTTACAAAATTATAATTTGCCCGTTGAAAGACAAAAAAAGCAAAATCTAGTACCAAAAAGGGGGAAAAGCATCACTGGAAAATTTTTAATTTTTTTTTCCCGATTCTACACACTAACCAATGGGAAATTTTCAAAACTCTGTAAAAATGGGAATTTTTTAAAAATTTATTTCTTTTTAATTTTTTTTTTTTTTTTTTTTTTCTTTTTTTTTAGAGAAAAAAATTTATTTTTTATTTTTTTTCTTGTAATTTCTTGCTCCATGAACAAAAATTAAACCCTTCTTTGCTTTTGGAAATGCTGTCCCGTTTTCTCCTTCATGTAAGACACCCCC
This sequence comes from Conus canariensis, assembly GCA_033310375.1. NCBI lineage: Eukaryota > Metazoa > Mollusca > Gastropoda > Neogastropoda > Conidae > Conus > Conus canariensis. The sequence goes on along the minus strand of JAMYXO010003611.1, from coordinate 6,198 downwards.
TCCTTGTTTCACTGGGCCCTCTGCTGGGCCAAAAAGGGGCCCGCTCTCTGGAGGTTAAAAAAAGCATTCTGCAAAATCTTTGGGTGCCCAAATACTTTATATCCTCCTCCCCGAAAAACTTTTCCCCCTTACCCATCATGCATTTGAAGAAGTGCAGGTCTGAGACCAAAAACAAGCGTTCTGTGATGAAGTTTATTGTTTTTAACTTCCATCTTTTTTAAAAAATTTAAACTAAGTCAAGGGGCTTGTTGCTGTACATCCATTTATGGGTTTCCCCAAGAAAATTTTTCAACTGTGAAATGAGATTGAATTTTTTGTGCCTTTAAAGGTTTAAATGGGCCTTGCTGGTTCTTTTCGGGATCATGAGCTTCCCGTTTTGCCTGCAAAAAGAAACAGAGATCATTAAAAACAAAAAGGAAAAGAAAAGCACTCATACAAAAAAACAGAAACATATTTTTATAAATATTTTTTGCTCCACCCTTTAACATAAAAAGAACCGTGTTTCCCTGAAAAAAATGACAAGAATTTTTTTTTTCCTGTATGCATAAAAAATCGGGAAAAAATGCATATTTAATCTTTCTTTTTTTTAAAATTCTTTGAAAATTTTTAAAATTAAAACAGATCTTATCAGTTGAAAAAGCAAGGGGAAACATTTTGGGAAATTTTAAAACAGAAAACAAAACTTTTTGTACATATGAGATAATTATCTGTGCAGAGTTCCCCGTCAGCAAATGGGTGTCTTTTAGTTTTCAACAAATTTTAAACAAAATCTCCGAACTTTGCAAACAGTTCCCCGGCCCGCTGCCCCACGGGAGAAGTTTCCAAGCTCTGCAAGGCATGTCATGCAACAGAGTACATGCATTGTTGCATGCATGCATGAGTGAGAGCCTGGAGTGCATGTGTGTGTGCGCAGGTGTGTGTGTGTGTGTGTGTGTGTTGTGTTGTGTGTGTTGTGTGTGTGTGTGTGTGTGTGTGCATGTGTTCATTTGTGTGTGTGTGCATGTGTTGCATGTGTGTGTGCACGACTAGTCCCATCACCTCCCCTCCCCCTTGCCCCCTTTCCGCCTACCTCTCGCTGGCTTCCCGATTTCATAAAAGAGATTCTCTTCCCCACTTTTCCCTGAGACAATGGGTATGTTTAATAAATCATTCATTCACTTGTTGATTGTTTGATTGTAATGTGCTAACTGATTAATCCACTTCGTTAATTTTTTTTTTAACTGACACAGTTTTTCATTCATTTACATTGAACTGAGTCCAACTCTGAAAAAAAATTTTCCTTTATTAGCTATGATTTAAAACACTGGTCTTCATATCCAATGAACTTTCCTCTAAAGTTTGGGGGATTACTTCCGCGTCGCACACAATTTATCTTTCCTAGATTCTTGTGCAATCTTTGTAATCTGTGTTGTCGATCTTAGCCAGTGGGTGGTCTTTAACAGAATGGTGTATGTGTGTGTGTGTGTGTGTGTGTGCGTGTGTGTGTGTATGTGTATTTGGGTTGACACAGGAAGATGGAAGGAGGGGTTACTCATGCTTTCTGAAGGCTACTCTTTTCTTCATGATTTATTTATCTATTTAGAGCTGTGAATTACCCGGTTGCCTAGTTAAACATATTGGACTGTATGAATAACTGTGTGTGTGAGTATGTGTAGTAAATGTGTGTGTGTGTGTGTGCGTGTGTGTGTGTGTGTGTGTGTGTGTGTGTGTGTGGTGTGTGTGTGTGTGTGTTGTGGTGTGTGTATGTGTGTGTGTGTGTGTGTGTGTGTGTGTGTGTGTGTGTGTGTGTGTGTGTGTGTGTTGTGTGTGTGTGTTGGAGGGGGGAACTGAAAGGAGGAAAAGAGAATTCCAGCAGCATTATATACTGGCTTTTTACAAAGTGTTGTTTATGAGTTCATATTACTTACTGCAGACAAATTTCACTGTCAAGAAACACTTAATTGATTGTTAGTAATATCACTATGCCCAGTGCTTCATTTTATATGTTCGTTTTATATCATTTTCAAAGGGAAGGGAGGTTGAGGGGGGTGGGGTGTGGGGGTGGGGTAGGGATGGGGGGAATTAATGTATAATTATCATTCACTGATTGTCAGTCACAGACAGGGTGGCTTCTCTTTGTGTGAGTACAATAAATGAGATAAACATAAAGGCTGGCCTGTTAAACAAGGGGACTCTATGAAAAAAAAAGCTTTTTTCAAGGTCATCCATCACTTGCCGACACTCGGATTTGATCACCTTAAACTATCCATTCTGGCACATGCAAAATGCACATGTTTAAAATACTGAAATCAACAAACTTGTATCAAAGCACATGTACAACTGAAATCAAAACTATGATACTGAAATCAACAAACTAGTATCAAAGCACATGTACAAACTGACATGAAGTAATTAATCATGAACTACATTTTTATTGCAGTGCACACATTTTATTGAATTAAATCATTTAGTGGACTGCGTCTTCTGAAGACCAGTATGAAGCAGGAATCCACTTCAGTATGTTACTGAGGAAAAATATGGCATCTATAAATCATCTAGTTTTTGCGCAGCAAAACCCTTAGATGTGTATTTGTGTGTATGGGTAGACCCTGTTTAAATGCTTTTTCAAAACATGGAAATGAAGTGTCACTGCAAGGTACTGAACTACCAGTAAAATCTCGAAGACATGCCTGTCATACTGTCAAAACCATCAAGCAGCACACAGAAAATCTATCAACATTTAGTTTTAAGAAGAAACTATGTTGGAATGGGCCCTGCCCCTATTAACTAGATCCAATGGCTTTTCCAACAATCCTTCAGCCAGTCCCGGGAAATACTATGGGAGACGGTAGGCATGACAAAAAGATGGCTGTAACATTGCAGAAAGTACTGGGAAAACACAAATTTGCTCTCACACACACACACACACACACACACACACACACACACACGACAGAACTGGTGAACTATTCTTCTGTGTGATGCCTGAGAGAACAATTCCCGAGGGTTAATTTTCGTGAAACGATTCTCCGATTTCATCTTCTCAGTCTCAATGAGAGAATCTCCCTGAAGCTTACAATATTTATCAGTCACACTCAAAGCGTCAGCCTAATGACTACGACGAAAAGCAAAAGGTGGGATCGCTTTCTTTCCTTATCAGTAAATAAAGGGTGGGTAACAACATCATGAAACGTAAGCAGACAATAATCAACAATCAATCACTCTATCAATTAAACCCCTCATTAAACGCAGCATTTAACACGACCGTCTGCCGACTGCCAGCGAGTAGCTCTTTTATAATGAGCAAAAAGGAAGTTATAAACGTTGTAAGCGATGTTACAGCTATCGTTTTGAACATTGTTGCCTGTGAAATGTTGCACCTGATATGAAATAAAGAAAGTTATCATTTTCTTCATCTTTTGTTGAAAAATCATTTGTTTAAATACACGAGCTGTGTTGTTGGTGTTGGTGTGTGTGTGTGTGTGTGTGTGTGTGTGTGTGTGTGTGTGTGTGTGACATACAGTTTTAGAGTGTATGTCAAATACAGCTGAAGAGCAGAGTGTTCTGGACTTTAACAATCGGTTACAAGAGGAAGTGAGACAAACACCCAAGCATAATGTCATCGCAGTGGCAGGTGACATGGTTAACAGTTACCATGACACCACAAACAGAAATGGTCATCTGCTTCTAGACTTGATGAAGGAGTGCAACCTGGAAGACCTAAGTACGCAATTCTGAAAAAGGGCAAACTGTGGACCTTTACATATGCAAATGGAGAAAAAGCACAGATAGATGATTTTTCTCATCAACAAGAAGTGGAAAAATAGTACAACTGATTACCAGACAAACAAGATTTGTTCTCCCTGCAATCTGTCATTTGACCATGTTCGAAAAAAAATCAGATATTAATTAGAGCCAGGAAAACAAAAGTCCATGAAAACACAGTATTACTGGTCAAGGCTGATGTTGACGAGAAAATAAGAAAAGAGGCCAGGAAAGGTTTTGGGGTTCTACAAGAGCAAAATAACGATGACACAGAAAAATACTATGTATCAGCGCATAATTCAGGTACATAAAAGAAGCACCTAAAACAACATATTCCACTCATCCCAAAAAAAAAAACAAGAAAAAAATCGCCGGGGGAAAGTGACAAATTTGCTAAAAAGAGAAAATCCCTTTATGAGGCCGCTGAGAGGAAGAAAAGCTGAACAAATTTAGACAATGCTGCAAAATTGGAGAAAGTCAAAGATAACCTGGGAAAAAGCCTATGACACTGAGCTAGAATTCTTTATTTTATGAGAAAATCTCAAAACCAGAAAACGCACATAAAAGTACAGAACGAGACTGACCTGGTCAGTTGTCAATGAAAGAACCCAGAGGAAAAGTCAAGTGCATTTGAAGAGTCCACAAGAACGCATTTAGCTTTGGAAAGAACACGACTCAAATCTTTGGGTCAATCACCAGTGATAGATGATCAACCAACAGTGAAGATTTTTCGGACCCCCTTTTCCATAGAGACCTGATGATTTCACAACAAAAAAGAGCTACAGGAGTCAATCAAAGCGTCTCAAACCAGCTATTTGGCAAAGAATTATTGGCTAGACGAAATCCCAGCAGAAGTTTGGAAAATAAACCGCTTCAATGAAGAATTCCTGACGATATGTAACAAAACTTTTCATGATGATGTATTAGAGATATGGGTCAAGGGTGGAATTCTCCCATTCCCAGAGAAAGGAGATTTAAGCTCCACTGCAAATTACAGAGGCATCACATGCAAAAATCTACAACAGAATGCTCTTGAATAGACTCAGACCACACATAGTTTCCCGAGCTGAGAGTCAATCAAAATAGATTCTGAAAGAACAAAAATCGACAGTAGCACAGATACTGACACCGAGAAGACTGATTAAGGGATTAAAAGCAAAACAGTTACTGCAGCACAAAACATTTGTGGACTTCAAAAAAGCATTTGACTCCAGACACAGAGGAAAGCTAACGCTCATTGAAATGCGGAGTCCCTGACCAACTGGTCTCTGCCATCAACATCCACTACACCAACACGCTACTTAGGTCCATGTCCAGATGGTGACAGCAACTTTTCTTTATTTATGGCTGGCGTCTTAAAGGAGACACCCTCGCACCACATCTGTTCATAATAGTACTTGACTATATTTTTGCGACAGGCAGCAACACTGGCTTCACACTCGAAAGAGCCAAGAGTAACGACATCCAGCCACTGTGATTAGCGACACCGATTTTGCGGACAACATTGCCTTACTGTCAAACACCTTAGAGAAGCCCAGCATCTTCTGAACCGAGCTGAGATGCTGCCCAAACAAACTGAAACTGCCAATCAATGACACAAAAACAGAAGACATACTGTTTTAATCAAGGTAAAGGGACCTCAAAGCAGTTGATGGTAGTGCCATAAAGCAAGTCAACGACTTTCTGTATCTTTGCTCCTCGGTCGACTCTTGTAGTAAAGAAAAGGCCTGCAGACGTAAGGATGGAAAGGCCTGGACAGCTGTACAAAAGCTTGATGAATTTGGAAATCAAGCCTAAAGAGCAAACATCAGGGCGAATTTTCAGAGCCACAGTGGAATCAGATCTGTAATGCAGCTCCCCCACTTGGACATGACAGAAGCCCTGGAGGAAAAATGGAAGGGGGCATATACTAAAATGCTCAGAACTGTGAAGAATATCACATGGCCAGCAATATTTCCGCAAGAACTAATAGAAACCTTCCAAAAATGACAACACCAATAGCAGAGAGAAGACTAAAATTCAGTGGGGCACTGCTTTAGAAGTAAATTGGAAGTAACCCACACACTCATCCTGTAGGAACCTTGTCGTGCAGACAGATGGAGAGGCAGACCGCCACTCACATTTATAGACCAACTGGAGGAGGAACAGCAACATACCAAGAGAATTTTACCCACAGCGATAGAGGACGGAGATGGATGGAGAAAGCTAGTCATAGATGTCGACTGAGGTCGGAAGACTAAACGATTGACTGACCGAAGGTTGTTTTTTTTTAATGATAATATGAATCATCCCGTGGTTATTGTACACCACCTATGGTGTAACCCGAGATTCTTGTGTGCTTCCACTGTGGAGTGCCCGGTTGATGTTTAAATTAACCGAGGCAGGTAGTCTGATGACCCCCGATGAGTTCGCCAGTTGTGTGGCGATCTAAGGAGGAATCCCTTTGTGGGCAAC
>JAMYXO010003610.1:0-19669 GCA_033310375.1 Conus canariensis | reverse complement strand
AAACAGGACAGAGAAAAAATATGGGGTTTTTCCCTTTGTGTTGACTTCCTGTTACATCTTTCCACAGGAGAGAGAAAATTGGGGGTTTCCTTTGGTTTTGATTTTCCTGTACAACTAAACCTATTCCTTTGTTTTGATTTTTGTTACGCTTTCCTGAGGGAGGGATAACGTTGGATTTCCATGTTTGAACTTCTGTTACCCCTTTCCCCCCCCCCCCCCCCCCCAAAAATTAGGGGATAACGTGGGCTTTTCTGTTTTTTTGGATTTCCCTTTTACCCCTTTCCTCAGAATAGAGAAAAATTTTTGTGGCTTTTCTTTTTTTTTTTTTTGACTTTGTTAAAATTTTTCCAAAAGAAGAGAGAAACATGGTGTTTTCCCTTTTTGATTTTCCTGATACATGTTTCCTCAGAAGAGGATAATTTTAAGGGTTTTCCCTACTTTTTTGATTTTCCCGTTACGCTTTCCTTGGGAGAAAGATGATTGGGGTTTGCTTTGGTTTGTTTTAAGTTAAAAAATTTCCATAAGAAAAGGGGAGAACATTTTGATTTCTTTGTTTTGATTTTTTTTAAGGTTTTCCCCCCCTCAAAGATTTAAAAGGGGGTTTTCCTTTGTTTTAAAGTCCGCAAACAGTTTTTTCCTGGAAAAAGGGGATAAGGCCGGGATGTTTATTTTTGAACCTCTTTTTCCCCAGCTTCCCCGAGAAGGAGAAAAAATGGGGTTGTTTCTTTTTTTTTTGGACTTGTTGTACAGCTTTCCTCAGAGGGGGATAACATACTGGTTTCTTTTTTTTTTGACTTCTTGTAAAACTTTCCTAGAGGAGAGAAAAACAGGGGGGGTTCTTTTATTTTTGACTTTTTGTTAAGCTTCCTCGGGAGGAGAGAAAAATGTGGGGGTTTTTTGTTTTTGACTTTTGTTACGGCTTTCCTCAGTGGAGAGGTAACAGGGTTGGGTTTTTCTTTTGTTTTGGGATTCTTGTTAACCCTTTCCTCAGAGGGGGAGATAACACGTTGGTTTCTTTTCTGTTGATTCATGTCACTTTTTCCCTAAGAAGAACGATATTGTGTGGGAAATACAAGTGCAAATGGGACAAAAATAGATAGAGTTACAGACGGGACATTTTTACAAAATCTTCATGCAAAAAGAACACACACACCCCACAAAACACACAAAACCCCACACACACAAAACACACACACCCAAAACACACACACACAAAAGAGGGAGGGACAAAAAGGAGAGAGAGGGGGAGAGGGAGGAGAAGGGGATGTGATTTCATTTTTTCCTCTGGCTTTTTTGCAAATTTTAATTTTTTCCAAAATAAACCCACCCTTTTCCAAAAACAAAAAAGGGGAGGGGGGGGGGGGGGAAAAACCCAAGAGAAAAAAGTTAAAAAGAAAAAAGGCCAAAAAAAGAAATAAAAAAAAAAAAAAAAAAAAAAAAAAAAAAAAAAAAAAAAAAAAAAAAAAAAAAAAAAAAAAAAAAAAAAAAAAAAAAAAAAAAAAAAAAAAAAAAAAAAAAAAAAATTTTTTTTTTTTTTTTTTTTTTTTTTTTTTTTTTTTTTTTTTTTTTTTTTTTTTTTTTTTTTTTTTTTTTTTTTTTTTTTTTTTTTTTTTTTTTTTTTTTTTTTTTTTTTTTTTTTTTTTTTTTTTTGGTACCAGGGCAGATTTGTTTTCAGGGGCTTGGAAGCCTCTTGCCCTTTTTAAAGTTTTTGTAAGGGGTGATTATTTTTAAAAAGAACAGAAAAACAAAAAAAAGACAAAAAATTTGTTCCCGGGATTGAGGGAGTTTTGTTGTAAAAAAATTTTTAAGCGTTTGCCCCCTTTTTGGTGGTGTTTCTCCCCGAAACAAAACACAAACATGAGCACCACACGCAGCATGCACGGGGATGCGTGGGACGCACCCCATGCAGGCTGTGAAAAACACAAGCCCCACAGGCTCGCAAAATTGGGAAGCACGCCCCCCACACAGCAGGCAAGCACACAAACAATTTCCCCACCCGCCCTGGAAAAACAACCCCCCACCGCGCACCACACACAGGGTGCACGGGAAAGCATGCAGCAGGGGGGGCCCCCCCATTCATTTTTTTGGGGGGGCATCCAAGGCTGTTGCTTGCAAACCCGACAATGCGGCCCCCCAAAAGTTTCCCCACAAAAGTTACCTTTCATCATTTTTTATTCATTCACTCGGGCAAATGGACAGGGCTAGGGGGGTGTTTCCGGGGGGGTAACCTAACGCAAAATTTTAGAGAAAAAAAGTCCTGGGCTGCCCCGCCCCCCTGACCAACCTAACCCCCTCTAAACGGAAGGGAGGGGGGAAGTGGTGGGGGGAGGGTTTAACAAATAGAGAGGAAAAAAAAACCCGAGAGGAGAGATGAATGAATGATGATGAGGAAAGAGTGAACGGAAAAAAAATTGATGGAATGACCCAAAAAAAAAAGAGAAAAAACCGAGGGAGAATACAGGAAACATTTCACATGCATCTCAGCGGGTTTTGCTTTCTTTATGGTTAAGTTTGTGAAAAGGGGAAAGGACAGTGTGGGGGAAATTTACAAAAGGGCATAGACCCTTGGTTTACATGCATTCATACAGACACCCTTTCAAACATATACACACCCAAACCCCACAACCCACACACCAAAACCCAATAAATACACCAAACCCAAACGCCCACCCCAACAACACACACACAAACACACACCCCAACACACACACACAACACACACACACACACACACACCACACACACCGCAATATTTTGGGGGGTAAGATCAGGGGGAAACACTAAACCCCCTGACAAGTATATTAGTTTGTGTTACATTAGAGGGTCAGAAATCTTGTCCATGACCCCCTTTTCCTTTCCCTTTTCCTATTATTCACTTATTATAAATTAAATTGTAGTCCTGGGAAATTATATGGCCTCTTGTAGGGGTTCCCTTCATATGAAACTGAAAACCCAAAAAGTTTTTGTGGCGACTGAGATTGAGATGATTTTTGTTGTTGTTCACTGGCAGATACTTTGGTTTCAAAACCCCTTTTGTTTTTAGGTACAGTATGAGGTGACCCCTTGGGCCCCTTGTTCTCAATTAGTTTTTTTATCAACGCTTTTTTGGGGTGTTTGAAATTTAGGTTTGGATTTTGTGATTGCAGGTGAATTTATGAGTGGCAGAGGTGCATGTAAAAATTTTTTCCGGAAAAACCCAACAAGAAACCAAACCCCCCAAGTGTGGTAGAGAAGTTGGGGGGGGGGGGCCGGGGGGGTTTTTTTAAGTCCCAATCATTTGGGAATTTCCCCAAGGGCCCCCCCCAAAGGGGGAGCCCACCCGGGGATTTGGGTTGGAGAAAAAAAGTGGTGTCAAAGGTAAGGGGGGGAAAAAGATTGCCGTCATGCTGGGGGCTAACATTGGGAAAATAACATTTCTCGGTTTGGGTGGGGGGGTCAAACCAAAATCAAGGTATCGCTTTGGGGGACAAAACTTTGCCCCTTGTTTCATTGAACCCCCCCCAGATTGGCCCCCTATGGGGCCGAGAGAACCCGTGACCTGGGTTTTGATGCCACAGTGAGACCAAAGGCATCAAGCAAATTTTTGTGATTAAAAATTTTAAGGTATGCTTTTAACTCCCCTTTTCAAAAACTTTTAATCCAACATCGGTGGGGAACCCGGAATGAAGCCAATTTTTAAAATTTTTCCCCGGCTGACAACAAAGCTGTAAGTGACCTACAATCCCAAAAGGTTTTTAAAAAAAGGGTGGGTTGTGACATGAATTTTGAATGGGATTCGTGTAAATTGCTGGGCCCCCGAAAAAAGAAAGTGGGGCATGAAAAAAAAATTTGATGCACTAGCAGAAAGAAACAAATTTAGCCAAAAATTCCCCAAAAAACATGGTGGGGCCCGTATCCCGGGAAGACATTTCAACCCCTTTGTGTCAAAAAAAATTGAGTCCAACATTTTGGGGAAAAAAAGGGGAATCTTGTATCAAGGTGTCCCCCCAACGATTCCGACGGCATTGGGGCAATTTGACCCCCCATCCACCCCGAGTAGACGCTGAAATTTATCGAAGAATTTGGGTTTTTTTGGGCCAGCCCTATCAAACCCAAGGGCGCCACGTCAGGGGCGGGGGCCCCTTCCCCCAAACGTTGGAATAAACTCTTGGGTTTTTGGGAAAATTTAAGGAATTTACCGTGGGTCTTGTGTGCGAACGACGAGGCAGGGAATGAGGAAAAGAACCCCGGATTTCCAAAAGCTTTCCCGGTCTCTTTAAAAGGGCAAGAGAGGTGAGGTGACATAGACCCCGCTTTCCGCCGACCCCAAAAAAAGATAGTCAGTGATCCCGTTTACCCTTTGGGTTTTTCCCGCCAAACAAGTTATGCCCGTGGGATACGCCCGGGTGTGGTGAACCCTTAAGGGCATTAGACCTGTCATTCCTTTTGTGAGAACCCTCGAAAAGGGGAAACCCGTCGGAAAAATCCCGCGGTTTAAGATGATTCGGGGGGTCCCCTGGCCGAAAAGGGACGGGAAAACCGAAATTTGAATATGACCCAACAGAGCCCCCTTCGATTTCTTGTGGGCCATCGTTTTCATGGGGTTTAGGGGTAGTTCTGCCAGGTGGGGGTTTTGAAGATTGTGTTTTGGCCCCTTTGGGAAGATTTTTTTTTTTTCTATTAAAAACCCTTACCAGAGAATTTAATAAAACGTATATTAAAGAAGTAAAAAATTAAAACGAAAACCCCCCCCCCCCCCCCCCTTCCCCCAAAGAAACCGTGGGTTTCAAACGCAAAAAAAAATATGTATGTATGTTTAATGTTAGATTTTCAAATTTTTCCTTCCCCAGAAAGCCCTTGCCCAGACCCTTTCGACGACAAGTGTCGGGAAAGGGATAAGCCCCTTTCCCAGAATGGGAGGGTATCGATCAGTTGTCTGTTTTCCCCCATGGGCCCGGGATGATGGACCGCTTTTCCCAGTGGGGTTCTTAAAACAATTTTCCTGCAAAGGACCCAATTTGGTGAAAGGTTTTTTAACACCCTTCCATGTAGAGTTACAAAGAACAAGCAGATTATGAAAAACCCTTCCCGTTTGAAGTTTTCCATGTATGGCCGTAACAGGGCATGGTTTACACAAACTGAAATAGATGCACCAGTAAACTATTCCCTGAAAGGTTTAATTATTGGGCAGCGAAGTTGAAATTTTTTAAACTGGATTTGTGTGTGGAAAAAAGGGGGTTTGGTTTTCCCGCGGGTATGTTGTAAACTAGTCTTTTAGAACGGTTTATGTATAGTATGTTTCATCCCAAATTTTCAAATGTGCATTGCTTCATCCCCGCCCTATCACTGGAAAGAATGGTGCACCAAAAATTTTTTAGGGGATTTTAAAATCTGTCAGTTTTGTCTGACCTTGGTTTTGTTTTTAAAATAAGGGAAAGTTTACTGATTGGGAAGGGTCACAGAGAAACTTTTTAAGGAAATTTTGAACTACCTAAAATGTATTTAAATGCCAAGTTTTTAAATTTAATCCCCAGGTTTTCCCAAACCCGTTGCATGTTTGGGGCACAGTTCATTTTTGTGACATTTAGTACCAAAACAGTAAATCTAGTGTGGAAAATGTGATCCCCTTCCAGTATCTGATGTTTTTTTTTACCACTCAAGAAAGTTTAAATTTTTACAAATATTAAAAAAAAGGGAAAAAAAAAAAAGGGGGTCTATATAAAAAATTTCAATTTTGAAAAAGCTTTTTGGCCCCCTTTGTTTCCACTAAAGATTTCCCGTTAAGTGTGTTTTGTGATGGGGAAGGGCATCTCCATAACCAATTATAACAGATTAAAAAGTCTTAGCAGATATTTTTTTCTAGGCCCTTTTCCTTTAAAAAAAAAAAAAAATTTCCGGGATTTTGTTGTTGTTGTATTGTTTTTTTTTTTCCCCTTTTTTTGTTTTTTAAGGGCCCAAAAAGGGAAAAAAAGGGAAAGTTTTTTTGCGAAAGGCAAAGAAATTGATGGATTTTTTTTGGGAAATTTATTCTGCCCTTCAGAAACCCTTTAAAAAATTTGGCTCCAGGTCCCCTTTTTTCAATGAAACCATAACACTGAAAAATTTCTCAGATATTTGGGAAAAATTGATTTGAAAAACATTTTTAAGACAATAAATTTTGTTTTTTTTTATAAATTTTGGGGACTTTCTGTTTTTGCATAGCTGCAAAGCCCCCCAATTTTTTTTTTTTTAAAATTTTCCCAAATTTTAAAAATTTAAAAGATTATTTTAAAATACAAGTGTTTGGGAAAAAGAACCCAAAATTTTTTCCATAAAAAAAAAAAAAAATTTTTAAATTGTGGGGGTTCGGGATGGGAGTCTTTTTTTGAATAGGATTGAATATTGCAAAATTTAAAGCCCAAAAATGATGTTATGGGGATGTTAGCAATTTTTCCCATACATAAAGTTTGGAAAGGCGTTTTCTTTTAAAAAAAACCCCATTTTTTATAAACCTGAAAATGGGGGTTAGAAAAAGGTTTCAGTCCAAAAGCAGAACTCCCTTTTTCCTCGGGCCCAAAATTTTACCCCCTTGTCCCCTGATTTCACTTTTGGGACCCCAAAAAGTTTGGGGCACTATGATTTTGTAGCGAGGGGTTAAAAAATGTGTCCCTTGCAAAAAATTTAGTATGTTTAAAAAAAAGGCTTGGGATAGAATTTGGTTTACCCCCCTTCTTTCACTGGTCCATTTTTTCTGGCTGTTGTTGTTGAAGCCCAAGCTGTTCCCAAAGGGGACAAACCTCTGCCCCGGGGCCCCCCTTCGTGGCTTTTTTATAGTCTTTTTAGTCGGGGAAACCCAGGTGGTGTATAGTTTTTTTCCCCTAACTATTTATTGTGCACACCGACAGTGGATTGGGGGTCGGTTAAAATTATGGTTTTGTTGTGGGGGTTTTTCAAGGTAAACCCACTGAAAAGGGTTGGTGTGAGGGTTATTGATGTTGCTGGTTTAGGTGTGTGTGTGGGGTGTGGTGTGTGTGTGTGGCCCCCCGGTGTGGGGTGTGGTTAAAGTGGGGTGTGGGGGTGTGTGTGTGTGTGTGTTTGAAGAGAAAACTTTTATGTTATTGTGGACGGTGTTTAGTATCAGAAATTATAAAATAAACCTGTGGAAGGGGAAAGTTTTTTAAATTTGATTAATAACGGTTGCATTTGAAAATGGTTTTCATTTTTTAGGATTGTAAATGACATAAGTTATTTTTGGGTCAAAATTTTTTGTTGGAAAAAAACTAAACCTAATTTGTGTGGGGGAGAGCGGTAAAGGGGGTTAGATTTCCCAGATATTGTATTGTATTGTCGGTATTTGAAATCATTTGTGTGATATGTATATAAAGTTTTTGGTGAGTAGGGAAAATGTACGTTTAACCTTGTCTGATGGGTTGTGGACCCCAAATCGTAACCGTGGCCCCGATCAAGGGCCATGGTCAAAGAAGTGGGAATTTAGGGTTTGATGCTTCCCCATTCATAGTGATAGTCTCTCATTCTGTAATCCAAATGATGGCTTGAGAAAATGGTTTTTTGTAAAGGGGTTTAAAACCCCATGGACCAAAAAACGAAAAAGGGTCCAAGCTCAAATCAGTGACTCACTTTGGGTTTTTAATCAAAAATAATGAGGGTTTTAAATTTGTAAAAATTTATAACTTACAGCAGGGATTTGAGTTTAAAAAGAAAAGGAAGGTTTTCAACCTAAACAAAATTTGGGGGGGAAAATCATGTGCTGTTTTAAAATTTTTGTTATTTAAAGGGGGTTAAGTTCTGTGCGGTTTGGCATTCCCTTTTGACATGTAATAACCCTGCATTTTAAAAAAATTTGTATCCAGAGGAAAAAATTTTTGCAAAAAAGCTTTTATATTGTAAACCACATAGTAAATATTTTCCATCTTCGTGAGGCACAAGATTGAAAAGGTGAAAACCCCTCTAGGGGGCCGTAACTGAAAACCATGGGAAAATCCGTGGTGTTGGTTAATTTTGTGTTTTAATTTTATATGTGTATTAAAATATCAGTAACAAACCCAAAAAAATATGTTTTAACTTTAAACAGTAAGCTATTAAAATAGCTTGTATTTTGTGTTTGGGTTTTGCGTAAATTTAAAGAGGCAGGGTTTTTTTTTATCTTTAGCCCGATTTTTGAATTTTATTTGAAAAAATTTTCTCGGAAAAAAAACACCTTTTTTACCCCTTTTTTAAAATTCATATTTTGAGTCCTAGACATAAATTTTCATTTTATTATATTTATAACCTTTTTAAAAATTCCCAAAGGTCAGGAGCTTTTACCCGAGGTAGAACCCCGTTTTTTTTGGCCAACAGGGTGAGGAAACCGTGGCAACCCTCTTTCCCCAATACACACCATTGTCACAAAGGGGTGGATATAGATGATTTGCGGGCTGAGCAACTATATCTTTGGCACAGTGGGCCCTGAAAACGTCCTAGGACGCTGGGGGGGGGGCCGGTGTCGGGACAAAAGGGTTAAGACCATGCAGGGAGCGTTGGTAGAGTACGTTATGGAACTGCCCGCTTTTGCTGAAGGTATCTGCCAGACTAAATTTTTTCCTGCCATACCCCTTTAAAAACAGCCCTGTAAGGAATTTTAAAAGTGCTTTGCCGCCAGAAAAGGGGGGGAGTTGATTGGTAGGGACCCTACAAAAAATGCAGTATCGAAGGAAGGGTCTGCGCGGAAGAAAAAGATTTGGTTGCTGCAAATTTTAGGGGGGAGTGTTTAGAGGTAGGGGGAATTTGGGAAACTGTTTTAATGAAAAATTTTTTCCCTCCCCAATTGCACTGTTTAGTTGAGTTACGTTCCTTGCTCGTTTAAGGTGGTTTGTCGCCGGGAGGACCATTTTAGGAGAGTGATGGAAAGGGCCTTTTAGTTATCCTAAAATGATAATATCCATGAATGACCATATTTAAGGTTTATTGAATGGGTAGAAAAGTGGAAATTGTTTGTTGGGTCCCAATGTGTTTTTTTAAACTAAAAAAATGTTTGCGGACCGGGTTTCCTTCTGTTCCCCCTAACCCAAAAATGCATCTGATGAGTTAAAAGTTATGAATAAAACCTGTATTTTTTTTAAAGATTTATTTTTTTTGAAATACTTGATGAACAAGGGGAAAGGAAAAAAAAAAAAGTCAAAAAAAAAGGTGTTTTATTTCAGGTTTTTTTAGAATCGGGAATTGATGTATTAACACTCCCCCAAAACAAATGCTTCCGACTATGTCTCAGTAGTGAATCCAAATTGTTTTCTTCATTGTTTTATTGTTTTTTTTTAATGTACTTCATGAAAAAGTGCTAGAGAAAAGCCCAGAAAAGAAAGTGTTTCATTTATCAGAGTATTTCAAACCCAGTTCTTTAAATTTTTGATTTTTTGTACTTGGTAGAAGAATACTTTGAACTGTCTGTGAGTTCTGGAAAAAAGTTTATTTTAAATTTTTAAAGATTTTTTTTGTTTGTTTTTTTGTTTGTTTTTGAAACCTACTAAGCTTTTTTGAACTGATGTGTTAAAAATTGAGCCCCGGGTTGGAAAAAAGGGGCCCTCCCCAAACCCTGTGAACGGAATGTTTTGAATGTTTGTTGACAAGCTTTTTTGGGAAAAGTGATATCTTTCAAAAAAAAAAAAAAGCATCTGCTGCAGGGAAAATAAAATTTCAGAAACTTTTTGCTGCCCATCAGACAATCCCCTTGGGAAACTGTAGAGATTTGGCTTTGCAAAACTATCATTTTTAGGTTATTTTTTTATAAATTTGACATAGTATTGTCTGGGGGATGTGTAAGATGACTTTGGGAAAATAAAAATGGGGTACTTTACAGGGGGTCGGGTTTTGGGGGCCCTCCCATGTGGCAAAAATGATAAAATGGCCATAAAATCCCCTGTTTTGTGTTTTCTTTCCATTTAGTACTTAAAAGTAGGTTAAAAATTATTCCCGGATTCCATGGGCAGGTGATTTTCCCTGTGGTGAAATCTTTTTTCTAAAACCCTGCCTGGGGGGATCGGGAAAAAAAAAAAAATGGGGGGAGGAGAGGGAGGAGAGAGAGAGAGGGGAGAGAGGGCCGAGACCCCCCGAACGAGGGGGAGAGAGCCCCGGAGGGGTGAGTGTGTGAGGAAGTTTGTGTTTTTGTTTTCTGTGTTGACAGTACTTGACCCCCATGTGCCCTGTGTGTGGTGTGTTTTGTGGGGTGTGAGTGTAAAGTGTGTGTGTGTGTGTGTGTGTTTTGTTTGTTTTTATTTATGTGTGTGTGTGTGTGTGGGTGTGTGTGTGTGAAAGAGGTAAAAAACACAAAAAACAGAAAAGAAAACCCTAAAAACAAAAACCCTTAATGAAGGAATCGTTGTAAAAACAAACGGGGTGGGGTAAAAAAAGGGCCCCATTCCCAATTTCTCCATAATGATAATGATGATTTTTTTTTAATTTTATGATTTTTTTTTTTTTTTTTTATTTTTTTTTTTTTTTTAAACGTTTGGGCCAGGGGTTTTTGTTCTCTTTTATGTTTTAGAGAGATGTTGGTGTGCTGGTGATGATGATAAAAGATGTTTATTGTGATGATGATGGTGATTTTTTTTTGATTTCAAAAGATTTATTGTGAGAGGATTTATGGCTATAGTGGTGGAAAGAAACCCCTGCCCGAGCAAAAATTTTTTTTTGATTAACTTTTGTTTATGTTGTGGCATTAAATGCCCCACACTCATGTTTTTATTTGATAACCCTAGCCTTTTTTTTTTTTAAAACTTTTCCCCTACTGTTTTAAATTTATCGTGAAGAGGGCCTGGACCTGCCCCAAAAAATTGAATGTTTTGGGTCAACAAAAAAGGGGAGTCTGGTAACAAAACAAAAACCAAACCCAACAAAAAAAAAAAAACGCAAGGTTTTTTCCTTAGAAAAAAGTAGGCCCCTGGAGCCCCCACGATGTATGGCCCCCCCTTTTTTTAAGAAAAAAGCAGGGGTTCCCAGAGCCCCACAGGGGTGGAAAGGCCCTTTTTTCCCATGAAGAAGTATGGGCCCCTGGAGACTATGATGCATGGCAGGTATTTTTCCCATGTAAAAAAAAAAAGCCAGGGCCCCGGGGCCCCCCTAAATGTGCAAGGTTTTTTTCCTTGTCAAAAAGTATGGGCCTGGAGGACCCTGGTTGAAAGGCTTTTTTTCCCATGGGGAAAAGCATGGGGTCCCTGGGATCCATGGGAAAACCACTACGGGGGTTTTTCCCAAATGTCAAAAAGTTTTTGGGCCCCTGGAGAACATGTTGATGGCAAAGTCTCTTAAAACCCGCAATGTGTGACAAGACTTTTTTAAATTGTAAAAAAAAAAAAAGGGGTCCCTAGAAACCACCCATGTGGAAAGGGGCTTTATTTATGTAAAAAAAAAAAAAAGGGCCCCTAGAGACCCACGACTTTACGCGGGTTTTTTTCCTAAAAAAAATTTGGGGCCCTGGGGGATCCACCGTGCCCCAAGGTTTATTCCCTTGTCAAAAAGTATGGGCCCCCTGAAAACCCCAGCCTTGTGGAAAGGGTTTTTAAATTCCATGTAAAAAAGCGGGGGCCCCCTGAAGACCCACAACTTTTTTTGGAAAATTTTAAATTTCCTTTTCCCAAAAAGTTTGGGCCCCCTGAAGCCCCACAACATGGGGAAGGTTTTAACCATTTAAAAAAAAGAAAAGGGTCCCGAAGCCCCAAACTTTGTGGCAAGGCTTTATTCCCCTTAAAAAACCCTAGGGGCCCTTTGGGCCCAAAACCCCTTTTGGGGCCCGGGGGAAAAATTCCCATGCCAAAAAATGGGCCCCTGTGGGCCCCACAAATTTTTAAAGGTTTTAAATTCCCCCTCCCTTTTCCCCCTTTTTTTAAAAATCCCTTTTAAAAAAAAAAATTTTTTACCCAGTGGAACCTCCCCACCCCAAAATTCCTCCCCTTTCCCAATTTTTTCACCCCCCCCCGAAGTGGAGGTTTTTGGGGCCCACCCCCGGAAAGGGGTTTTGGTGGAACTGTTTTCGCTTAAACCGTTTGAAGGTTGGTTTTCAGGTGGGGGAAAATGGGGGGCCCGGTGCGTGGGGGGGTTTTTTGTTTGTTGGCCGGGGGTGTGGTAAAGGGGGCCATTTTCGGCTGGGCCCCCTGGCGCAGGGGTTGCGCTTGCATGAAAGCATGGGTGTGTGTTTTGTTTGTTTTGTGTGTTTTGGGTTGGTTATGCAAAGCGTTAGGGCCTTATTTTTTTTTGAGAATAGGCGTAAATGTTCAAACTTTTATTTCATTTATTATGTTAAAAAAAGGTTGGGTCCCTGTAAACCCTCAACATGTGGAAAAGTTTTATTCCTGTCGAAAAGTTTGGGCCCCCTTGGGGGACTCAACCCGAGTGGAAAGGGTTTTTCAATGAAAAAAAAACAAAATGGGCCCCCCTAGAGCCCCATGATCGGGCAAGGTTAATCCATTTAAAAAGCAGGGTTTCCCCTTGGGGGCCCCACAGTGGGGCCCCCTAACATTTGTAGGTGATTTCCCAGCCCCAAAATTTTAAGGCCCCCAGGGGATGCCTTCTTCCCCCGTTGGGCCCTCCAGAGGCCCCAAAAACAAGGGGGAAAAGGCTATGGGAAGGCGGGGAAATGGCGGGGTTGGCCACCCAGGTGGGGGTTTCAGGCCGGGGCTTTCCCCCAAAGAAGGGGCCCGGCGGGCCGACGACGGGGAAAGGGTTTTGGGTGCCCCTTAAGGGCCCCGGGACCCCGGCCCCGGGCCAACTTGGAAAAAAATCATCAACAAGTTGGGGCCCGGGCCCCGACCTCCAACCCGCCCCCGGGGGGGGGGGAGGGGGGAAGGAGCCGTGGGGCCCGGGAAAGGGGGGGTTTGAGGGGGTGTTAACCCGGGATGCAACGCGAAGCCCATACCCGGGGGGAAGGGGATAAAACCAAAACCCCAACCTACAACCAGCGTAGGGGGGGGGGAAAACCCCGGGCGCGGGGGCCCGGTGGGGAGGGGGAGGGGGTTTTTTTGGGGGGCTCTGGGGGAGGGGGCTTGCCGACGGACAGGGACATGGGGGGCGGGGGGCGGGGGGCGCGGGGGGTCGGGGCATCCCCCGGAAATGCCTGGGGGCTCTTTTGGGATGGGTTGGGGGTCGTAGGGGGGCGGGAGGGGCCGGCGGGGGGGGGGTTTTAATTTTTTTGGGAAAAGGCAAAAATGAAAAATTCATTTTCCCCTCATTTCCCCCAGCCCTAGGAAAAGGGGGTCCCGGGGGGACAACCCCATGGGGGGGGGCCCCTGGGGGGCCAAGGGTGGGCCGGGGGGCTCGGGGCCGGGGGGGAAGGGAACGGGAAAAAAACGGGGGGCCCCCCTAGGGGCCCCGGGGTATGGGGGGGGGGCCCACGGGGGGGCTGGCCCTTGGGGCCCCATTTATTTTGCCCTCTTTCTTTTTTTCCAGCCCAAAATTTTGGGCCTTTTTCACTTTTTTCCTAAAGTTCCTTCCTTTCCCGGGGGTTTTTTATCCCCTTGGGGTCCCCCCCTTTTCAGCCTTTTTTTTACTTTCGGCCCCCGGGGGTTTTTTTTTCCCCAAAAGCGGGCCCGGGCCCCTTGGTTTTAGCTTTTACCTTCAGGCTCCCCCCTTTTCCGGGGAAACTTCTTTTTTTTTTCCCCTTTTCTTTTTTTTTTCATTGCTTGTCCTTTTTTTAACCCCGCTTTTTTTTGTTTTGTTTGTTTTGTTTTATTGCTATGGTTATGTTTTGTTTTTTTTTTTCCCTTTGTTGTTGATTTTTTTTTGTTGTAAAAACAATTAGGGCATTTTTATTTGTTTTTTTTCCAGTTTGTTCGAGGTTTTTTCTTTTTTTTGGGCTTGGTGAGGTGACTTTTAAGGGGACTTAAATTTATTTTAAAATTTAGGGGGGGGAAATGGGGGGTGGGGTGTGTGTGGGGTGTGTTTGTGTGTTTTTGTGTAAATGTTTTTATTATTGTTTAAAAAAAAGGGGAAAATTAAGTGATTGCAATTAATTTCCCGTCTTGATTTGCTTGTAGATTTTAGTCGTTTAAAAGAAACAAAAAGAAGGCTGATTTTTAATATGTTTCCCTTACTTTTTTTCCCATATAGCGTTTTTGTTTGGGGTTATATGGTTTTACCAAGTTATTTTGGATTTAAATTTGGGTTTTCCGTGTGTTTATGTTTATTGGAATTGTTTTTCCAAGGGGTTTTGTTTATGTCCAAAAGTTTACTGATTGCCCTCTTTGTCTTGTCTGTATGTCATTTTCCTTTTCAAACTATTTAAATTTTTGTCTCTATTTCTGCCCTCTTTTTTCCCCTTCCGTCTCTTTGTCTTGTCTTTCAGCCTTTTCTGTCAGTCGGCCCTTTTCATTTTTCTGTCAGTTTGTCTGTCTGTGTTTTTTCCCTCTTTGTCTCTGTAAGTTGTATCTCTCTTTTCTTTTTTTTGTTTTGTTTTTTCTGTTTGGCCCTTTTCCCTCTGTGTGTGTGTGTGGGGGGGAAGTTTTGGTGTGTGTGTGTGTGTGTTGTGTTGTGTGTGTGTGTGTGTTTCTCTCTTTTCTTCCATGCATGCAGAAAAGGGTAGACCCGGGGGGGGGAAACAGTAAATAAAGGGTTTAAACCCTTTTGGGGTTTGGTACAGGATAGGGATTTATCTAGCAGACCGAGAAATTGCTTTTACACGGGGAAAGGGCCGGGGGAAGGGTTTTTCAGGGGTTTAAATACTTTTTTTTTAAACTTTGTTTAAAAACCCACTTATGTAAACATTGAGGGAAAAACCGAAAAAAAAGAACTAAAAAAAAAAAAAAAATTATAGAATCTTGTGGGTTTTTATGGAAAATAAAATAAAATGATGTAAAAGTGGTTTTTCTTTATTTCACCCCCAGATTAAACCCAAACACAGGTATATGAAAGAAAGAATGGGGGGGGGGGGGGGGCCCAGTTTTAAATTTTTTAAAAAAATTTTGAGTAGGGCGAGGCCCGTTTGATTTTGGGAAAATTTTACTAAGGGCCCAAAAAGGGACATCACACATAAATGATCTGGGGGAACTGGGTAGGGGCCCATCCCCCGTTTATTAAAGCAGTTTTTTAAAGGCGTAAAATTATTGATAAAGGTCCCCTGAAAAGGGAAAATTAAGGGAAACCCCTGGGGAAAAAGTAAAAATTTGTTAAGGGGGGAATAAACTATAAAGGCATTGAGGTGAAACAGTAAAAAGGGGTAGGAAGAAAAGAAAAGTTGGTGCCGGGCAGTATGAAGAAAACAATTTTAGGGGTTGCTTAAGCAAAGGCTGGCTTGACGGGAATATTTTGGAAACCCGGGGATTCAAGGGCTGAAAAAATTATTTTTAAAGGAATTTTGGGATTATATGTTACTCCCCCTTTCCCCTTCCCGTTTTATGTTGTTTACGGGGGGTTTTATTATTTGATTCGGGACTTGGGATAAAGAATAAAAATTTTGTCGAAAACCGGTATAATGCAAATAAGGAGTAACGTTGTTTTCCCCCGCACGTGCCATGAAGGAGAAGGAAATCCATTTCACCTTGCGGGAAACCCCTGCTGCCCTGTTTTTATGTGCTGGAATTTACGATTTCTCCCCTTTTGTATGTAGCAGTCAGTTTGGTCCGGAATGTATATGCTTGGGTTATTTGTTTTGTTAGACTGAAGATTTGTGCAAAAATATGTGATGATTTTTTACAAATAAAAAGGAAAACATTTGCCCTTTGTTTTTGTGTACTTTAACCCATTTGGCTGGGGCCGAAGATTGTGAAAAATAATTTGTGTTCAACAAGGGCAAAAGTGATTTTCAGCTGTTTTTGTTGGTTTATGAAAAAGGGAAACCCTCTATTGCGTTTATTTTGTGTTTACCCCTTTTTTGAAAGGGGGACTTTTGGGTTGTGAAAATAGAAAGTTTGAGTCTCTCTTCTCTCTTTCTTTTCCCCTTCTTTCTCTCCCTCCCCCCTTGTCTGTTGTCTTGTTTTTTTTTCCTTTTCCCCCTCTCCCTTTCCCATCCCCACTGTCTCGTTTTTTTCCCCCCCCTCTTTTTTTCCCAAATTTTTTTAAAAATCCATTGATCACGTTTTCTTTGCTTTTTGGTCTTAAATTTTTTTCCCCACTGTTGAGGGGGTTCACAACTTTTTGGGTACCCTGATGGTCAGAGGGCAGAAGTGAAGTTGCCCTGCCTAACACTGCCCTCCCGTTTCCCCAAAGAAATTTATCTGTTTTGGGATTCAGCCCCAAAGTAAACAAAGGGGGGAAGGGCCCTTTTGGCCCCGGGGAAAAGTGGCCCGGGGACGTGGTGTCCCCGGGGGCGTTTTTTTTTTGGGTTTTGACCCCAAAATTGTCGGGAAATTTTTTCAGGGGGGCCAGAAACCCCACGCATTAAAATTTTGAAATAGGCCAAAACCTGTGTCTTTCTTTTGTTACTTTGAGGGGGCCACTTCCTATACATAACATGACTACAAAATTGTTCAACAAATTGTTAAACCCAGAAAGATAGATAGTAGCTAACCACCCTAGACAGTGTCCTTGCTGGAAAAAAACCCCAAATAAAAACTTAAAAAAAATTCCCGAAAAAAGTGCAGGTCCCTTTACAGGTGGTTTTTAAAAAATGCACGCTGATCCCAAAATTTCCCCCTTTCCCCTTTTTTCCCCTTCCCCCCCCTTTCCCCCTCTTCCCCCCCTTTCCCCCTCCCATGGACCCGGCCGGTCCCATTTTTGTTGGTACAAGCTGTCGTTTTTAAACACATTTGACAGCTTATAGGCGAGGGGGGAAAAATTTTTAAACCATGATGATGATTTTACATGTGTTTGTGTGTGTTTTGGTGGGTTTTAAGGGTTTGGGGCGTGTTTTGGGGGAAGGAAGTTTAAAGGTTGTTGCCTAGGAAGAAAAGGAAATACAGGGCCAAAATAGTAAAGCCCAGCCCCCAGTCCCCCCACACACATCGGGGTACAAAACAGAAAAAACAATATTCGGGAACCTGGCACTAATTTCGGCTTTTACCCCAATCGGGCCCCAAAACACAACTGGTTTGTAAAGCCTGTTCTGGGCCGGGACCACCCCATGCCAACCCAACCCTTCCACCCCAAAACCACTTTCATACCAAAACCACACAAGCCACCCCCAAACCCCTCCCCCCCCACCACCCCACACCTAAACCAACCCCAACCCCAAGCCACCCCAAACCCCAGGCCCCCCCACCCCCATCCAACACCCAACACCATGCCCCACCAAATCTTTTCCCCCCACACCACCAGGCCACCCAACCCCCAAAAGGCCCCCCCAAAACCCCTTTCCCAAACCACCCAAAAAATCAACACACCCAACACCTTTCCCAAAACCAAACATATGCCCCCCAAAACACCTTTGGCCCCACCCCCCCAGGGCAAACCCAAACCCCAGGCCCCCCCCACAACCATGCAAAAACCCACACACCAACAACACCCACACACCTGGCCACCCCCACCCAGGGAACCAACACACCATACCACACCCCCCCCCCCCATCCCCAAAATCACGAAACCCTTGCCACAACCAAGCCCCCATCCCCCCCAAAACTTTACTTTCCCACACCACACATTACCACACCAAAAACCTGCCACCCCAACCCCCATACCAAAAAAAACCACACCTTTCCAAACCCCACCCCTACTAACCATACCCACCCCCATACCTTACCACTCCAAAACCCCTTTTCCACCCCAAAACTCACCACGTCCAAATTTAAAACATTCCCCCCACCAGCCCCACCAACCCCCAAAAACCCCCTACCACCACCACCCCTTACCACCCCAAAACCCATCCCCACACCCACAAAAAAAAGGCCTAACCCCAAAACAAAATTACCACCCAAACACACCATCCCAAACCCCAAACCCACCCCCACAACATCAAACACCAAAACCACCCACAACAATACTACCCCAACACACCATGCCCCCACCCAACACCATAACTACCCCAACACACCAGGGCCCACCCCCAAACCGCTTTTCCACCCCAAACACACCATCCCAACACCCACACCCATTCCCCCCCTACAAAACAGCCAACCCAAAACACCTTTCCAAAAACCCAAAACACCAAACCACCAACCCACAACCCCACCATTTAAAACCCCCTTCAACCAAAACACCATGCCACCCCCACTCAGCATACCACACCAACACCCCATGCCCCCCCAAAACCCCAAATGCCCACCCAAAAACAACTTTCCCAAAACCCCAAACTAACCTTACCCCCCCAACCCCCTTCCAAACCCCCACCCCACCAGGCCAACACCCAACAATTAAGAACACACCCCCAAAACTTCCCGGGCCACTCCCAAACACCCCCCAAAACCAAACACCCCAAACACACCCAACCACACACCAAACAATCCCCTCACCAAACCCACCCCCATTCCCAATAAAACCCCACAAACCATGTTTTAACACCCCCTTCCCAAAACCCCACAACCCCTTAAAACCCCAAAACAACCCTTTCCCACACCTCCAACCCATACCACCCCTACACCCCGGGCCAAACCTTCCCAAAACCAACCTTGCCACCCCAACCCCAACCATACCACCCCCAAACACACCGTACCACACCCAAACTCCCTTTCCCACCCACCCCCAGGGCCCCACCCTTACCCCAAACCCCCACACCAAACCCCAATCCCCATTTAACACCCCAATGCCCCCAAAACCCCCTTTACCCCCAAACCAACCCACCCAACCCCCGTCCCACACAAAACACACCTTGCCACCCCAAACCACACCACCCCACAACCCACCCCACACCCCCCCCAACCCAAAACCATTACCCCAAAAACAAAACCTTTACCAACTCAAAACCATGCCCCCCCACCACCTTAAAACCCAAAAACCCGCCCCCTAAATCACCAACCACCCCCAACCCACCCACCACACCACCCCACCCCAAAACACACCATATTTAAACCAACACACCAACCACACCAAAAACACCAACACCAACACCCCCATCCACACAAACCCCACACCATCCCAAAACCCCCACACACAACCACCCAACCCCCCTTTTACCCCCTTTTAAAAAAACCAAAATACGACCCCCAAACACCCCACACCACACCGTCCCAACCCCAAAACACCCTTATACACCAAACACCCCAAAAACCACCCAACACCCCAAAACCCTCAAAAACAAATACCACACCCAACCAAACTACAAAAACACCCCTTTTCCCAAAAAACACCCCCACCCCACTTTGGCAAAACCACACAGCCCCCCTCCCCCATACCCACATCACCCTCGTCCCCATCCAGTCTTGGCTATTATACCATTCCCCCTTTCTCCCCCCCACCCCACAACACTAATACGTACCAGGGCCTTGCCCATTTTGCACCCCCAAACCCCACCCACCCCTCACCAGCCCCCAAAAGTTTTGCCACAAAAAACCCCAGTACGCCATACCCCCCACCCCCTTCCACCCCAAAACCCCCACACAACGGAAAACCCACAAGGCCAGGCCACCCCCGCACCAACCCCCCCCCACACACACCCCAAAGCCCCACCACGTACGCCACCCCCCCCCAAAAAGGCGCCACCCTCACCACCCCAAAAAAACACCACACCACCCCCACACCCAAAAAAACCACCACAGTGGGGGGGAATGATGAGTTTTGGGGGGGAAAGGAAGAAAACGGTGAGGGGAAATTTAGCAAAGTGCCCCCGGACTCCCAGATGGAAAACTAAAAAAATTTAAAA
>JAMYXO010003609.1:0-19670 GCA_033310375.1 Conus canariensis | reverse complement strand
TACTACCAACCCTCTCTCCTCTCCATCCCCATTCACCCTCTGCTCCCTTCTTGCACCCTCTTCCCTTTCAACTGACTGAACACAGGATCCCATTTAAGTCCCCAAAAGGTTTAATTGACATATCATTAACATTAATGAGCATATGATATACTGATAAGAGCATATGGTATACTGATAAGTCCAAAGAGGTTCAATTAACAGATCATTAGCATCACTGGCCATACTACATGATGATAAGTGCCAACAGCTTAATTAACACATCGTTAAGATCACTGGGCACGCGACGTGATGACAAGTCCAAAGAGCTTGATTAACAAATCATTAAAATCACAGAGCATACGATCTTATGGAAGTCCAAGACTCTAGTTATCGATCCATACCGGACAGCTCCAAGGAGACTGATTTACGATTTATTAAAATCACTTTGCATATGATCTGATGTAAGTCTAAGAGGCTAATCAACGAGTTTTCCAAAACATTTGTTGTTGTTGTTGTTGTTTGCTTTTCGTTTCGTGGTTGTTTCTTTCTCTGGGCTTGGCCGATATACAATTACTTTGCGCGGTCTTTTTGTGCTGTAAACTAAGGGGTCTGGACTCCCGGGCTGGCAGAGGCCCGGAACAGAGTGTAGCTAGTTATTGAGGGAGGACCAATCAAATTATCCGGGCTCCGTAAACCCGGTTCAGACAGAAGACCTATCACTCTTCCACTGTTTTCAATTTCGGCAGTCAGTCGGCTAGGGCCAATCACTTCACCCTCTCTCTCTCTCTCTCTCTCTCTCTCTCTCTCTCTCTCTCTCTCTCTCTCTCTCTTACGTTACTGGCTGATGAGATTTCTTGAGTGTGTGTGTGTGTGTGTGTGTGTGTGTGTGTGTGTGTGTGTGTGTGCTGCATGAGCATACACTTAGGCATATGAGAGAGAGAGGAGAGAGAGGGAGACAGAGACAGAGAGACAGAGGGAGGGGGGGGGGGATATGCATGTACACACGCACGCGCGTGCGTGTAGAGTCATGACTCGAGTTCGGAATTCCTAAAATGACCTAAAGGAGTATGCAATAAATGAAAACATTGGATTAGTTGTATACCAGAACAGCAAGCAGACAAGGGCTGTGCTACTAAGAAATCATATTTGACACACACACACACACACACACACACACACACACACACACACACACACACACACAGAGCAAAATCATAAAGGCCCCAGATTATAATTTCAAAAATTGTGCGCGATAGATTGCACTCCAGAGTTAATCTCTTTCCTAAACAAATCAAAGGTCTACTTTCCTGAACACGACAGTAATGAAAGTCCACGTTGTAAAACATATTCAAAAGTCCGCTGTTGGCATTGTCATCCAACCATCAGTTTGTCTTTCCAGTAACTAGATGTCCAATCATCTTGTTAACATTGTAGCATTCTTGGACATGCCCAAGAAGGCTCTATCATTCCTCAACTTGCCTGGACGTTACAGCTCACTGTACACCATTCAACAATGCATGCAAACCTTGCCCAGTCAGATATCAAAACAACATCATCCGTCAAAAGAAGGAGAGATAACTCCAGAATTCCCCTCGCAAACTGTGCCCATTTGTTAATGAAAAGAGAGAACAGGTACAGGACTGCATAGTTAACTTTGCCTCACAGTAGCAGTACATTAAACACACTCATGGCACTACCACATCAAAACCTAGCTTTGACACAGGAACACCATACATGAAAAACGCAAGAAAGGAAACAAACATGGTAATCCTCTGTCCTACCCTTCACACAGCAAACAAGAATGATCCTCGCAAGTTTATAAAGATTTATTGAAAAAAAAAAAAAGAATCTTCCAACAGAGATACCCCATTTTATCAACCAGAGTATGGGCAATATGGAGAACAATCACGTTCGTTACACATGATAATACACATACACTGTGTCACTGTCAGTAACCACTAGCACTTTCTCAATGAGTAGTGCTGGGAGTGGGGCGGTGGATAGCGGCATGACCGAATGGTCAGAGAGTTTGCCCGTGGGACTGGCGGTCAGAAGTTTGAACCACTCATGGAGTCGTTCTTTTTTTTTGTTTTTTTTTTTTCTTTTTTTTTTGGGGGGGACCCTTTCTGTACATTCAGCAGTAAAGGCACACCTGATTCAGCTTCAGGATAGTTAAAAGCAGCGGAAGGAGAGAGATAGGCTCCATCTTCATTCATCCCGTGCCCTAGAGAGGTGACCCATGACAATGTCACTGTCCCTGTGTGGCTCTGCCACATAAATCCTTCAACCTTCTCAGTGCTTCGAAGTTATCAGAATTCACATCAATGCATTCCAGTGCAGGTATATACACGTTTCCAACACGGAATAAAACGGCTCCCGGTCGTATCCAGTTGGCTGAAAACATTATTGAAAAAAGCTTACTTATGCAGTAAAAATGAATCAGCAATTGTTTCCACCAAGCACATGAAAAAAGGAAAAGAATTAAACAAAGTCGAAGTAATCCAGTTTGGAAAGTCAGTTAACTATTCATGCTCCAGTGAAGAAAAGGATATGATTTTTGTTGACTTTCGTTACTGAAAGCAACTACTGTATGCACCAAATCAACATTTCCTTTAGGCTTGTGTCCACACACTCAAAAAGCATATTTTCAGAAGTAAGCACGTGCAAACTAGTTCGTGTCAGCAAGTGCTGCACAAACCTTGTCCTGGTCACAAAAAGAAGAAGCTGACCCACAGTCATCTCCCCTTACCCCCCACTCCTCACCCATCCCATCACAAGATGGCAGACAATACCTATATCTCCATGCCTTTTATACACTGACTCATACCAGACAATACCGGTATCTCCATCCCTGATATACCCTGACCCATGGCGGGCAATACTGGAATCTCTATTCCTGTTGTACACTGACCCTCAAGAGGGAAAACAAGGTCGGCAAGTCCGCTTGTTAGTTCTGTCATTCCGGGCAACAGACACCTTCTGACCTGAGAGAGAGAGAGAGAGAGAGAGAGAGAGAGAGAGAGAGAGAGAGAGAGAGAGAGAGAGAGAACGAATACGAATAAAATTGGTTTAATGCATAAAGTTTTCGGCCCATTAACACATCTAGAGGGAACGTGGCGGTAAGGGATAGAAGGAGACTCTGACATTGAAAGAAACAACATTTGATACAAATGATACTGCACATCCGAAACGGCAGCCAGATCGCGGTAAGCCACTGTGGTAATTAGGCGAACAGGCAGAAATGTTTAATGCTGTCCACCATGAGGCATGCATAGTTGGGAATGCCGCCAATGTTTGTGGAGAGGCCACTCTGGATTTCCTTTTACACCACCCTTGTGATCGTCCTCCCGTCGGAAACTGCGCCGCACCTTTTCAATTTCTCTCTGGATGTTTCTTGCAAACAGTCTAATTTTTTTTTTTTTGCAGATGTCATATGACAATTCAGAAATTTGCTGTGCAGAAATATCTACAGGGTGGTTGGTGCACTCGCCGTGTTCTTTCCCAGTGTGCTGCACTGACGTTGACACACTGTCCGCTGTTCTGTCTGTCTGTGCTGTAGACTGGACAGAGGGTTGATCAACTGCACCCACATGGATGGAAAGACCGTGACTGCCAGCCTCGTTGTCCAGTGTCAGGTCAGCCTGATGCACCGTCTCTGTGTCTGCGTCAGTGACACACAGCGGGTTCTGCTAAAGCAGGCCGGCAGATCGTGTCGCCTGAGTGTTGACAGCTACACATTCAGGACTGTCGACGGGGCCATTGTCAGGGAATATGTCAGAGGCAGTCATGTTTCCCTTGCTGTAAAATAAACTGGGGAGGGAGGGGGGGGCCAGTTGAAAGAAAAAGGCCAGAGAAGGGTTAGGAATATTTGCCTTTTGCTGTTCTCACGAACCTCTGTATGCCCCAGCCTTTCACCTATCCTGGAGAACTTGTGATGGGCACTTTCTTCGGTACACAACAGTATCACTTTGTGTCATAGGGGATTGGCAGGCTGTCGCCAGTCGAAGAACAACAACGATCTGGTCTTCTCCTTCAATCTTAAAGGGAGATGAGCGTATTCAGGAGATTGTCGAAATGCGATGGAAGTCCCACAACTGGCTTATTGAAAGAGCTACTCCATGAAACACTGTCAAAATTTGCACTGTCTTTTAGTTGTCAAGCGAAAGAGAGAGAGAGAGAGAGAGAGAGAGAGAGAGAGAGAGAGAGAGAGAGAGAGAGAGGAGAGAGAATTCATCCGGATAGAATAGGGGCGCTTTTGAAAGGGGTGCAGTATAACACTTAATGACTCATCAACCAAGCCAGCATAACATAGACAATGCGGTGCTGGTATGAAGCACGGCAGAGACACACTCTGAATATCATTGTTAAGTTCTTACAATTCAGCATATACCTCCTACCGGCCCAGGGCACTTTTTTTTCTGTCCCGTCTTCGGTGCCACCTCAGTGGCAGTGCACCCACGCCGCTCATTCTGACACCCTGTCCACAGCCACAGCCCGGTCAGTACCGCCGTAGCCCCGACACTGGGAATCCACAGATACAGAGACAGAGACATAGAAAAACAATGAGGTAAGAGATATTTTCCACTACAATTCAGAGATCTACAAAACACACTTTTTTGCAGCTAATGTAACCGTGTGTTTAATCAATCCAGACTTCTTGCCCTTGATGGGTATAAAATAACCCACCGCACAACGATTTCCAACCACCCCACATAATTAACTAACGTCGCCACCATCT
Source organism: Conus canariensis (assembly GCA_033310375.1). Classification (NCBI taxonomy): domain Eukaryota; kingdom Metazoa; phylum Mollusca; class Gastropoda; order Neogastropoda; family Conidae; genus Conus; species Conus canariensis. Next base: position 14,953 of record JAMYXO010003609.1, on the reverse strand, counting down.
CCTGATTCAGCTGGAGCAGAAACAGACCTAAGGACGAAAATTATCGATGATATTCCTCCCCATAACCGCCAAATAACCCACCCCAAAAAGATCAAGGCCCATTCGATCATAACGGCGATCAGCCGGTAATTGCACAAAAATTGCAGAGTTCATGCTTCATTCGTCCAGATCTCACGGTCGGTCCCGTCCTCTGCATTAGCCCGCGAGTTCTCGTGCTGGGCGCAAGCTATTGCGTGACACTAATCCCCACTTCCCGAGAGAAGAGCGTGTAAAGGGACTGCAATCACTGTGAAGCGAGCAAGGTGGCTTGCGAGCTGCTGTAGCAGCTTTTGCCTCCGTGTTATTAGGGAAGGGAGAGCACTCATGGCTGGCTCCAGGGGGACTGGTGTCCCCAGTCTCCCCATTTCATTGTTTTGATCAGCACGACTAGGCTGCTTGACTCGCTCCGTTTCGTCTAACCTGTGTTTGAGAGAGTGGAGACGAGTATGAAGTGGGGACAACGACCCTGTGCTGAAGTACTGAAAGGATTTTTTTTTTAAATCAGGAGAGCAGGAAGAAAACAAACTGCGAGAGTGGGAAAACAAAAGAGACAGAGAGAGAGAGAGAGAGAGAGAGAGAGAGAGAGAAAGAAAGAGAAGGCAGAGAGAGAGAGAGAGAGAGAGTGGGCGGCTGAGAGATGAATGGGCGAATGCATGCATGCACACACACACACACACACACACACACACACACACACACACACACACACACGTACAAACACACACACATAAACACACACACACACACACACACACACACACACACACACACACATATGCGCACACACACACACAGACACACACAGAGTGGTGTGTGTGTGTGTGTGTGTGTGTGTGTGTGTGTGTGTGCGTGCGCGTGCGCGCGCGTGTGTGTGTGTGTGTGTGTGTGTGTGTTTGTGTGTGTGCGTGCGCATGCGTTTTGAATTAGAATTATAATTTTATCATGTTTTTCTGTAATATGCGCTTTGGGCTCTTGCGAGGTAAAGCGCTCTATAAATATCCTTTTACATTACATTACATTACAACCATTATCACCATCACTACCACCACCACCGACAAAGCATAATTTCAGAAACAAACTAGGTGGCTGAGAATAAAAAACATATCATCATCATCATCATCATCATCATCATCATCATCATCATCATCACCACCATCAGCATCATCATTAACAACAACATAGGCAACATCATCATCATCATCATCATCATCATCATCATCATCACCATTGTTATCATGTGTTAATCGTACATTTTTCATCACCATCATATTCCATTTTTTATCTTTAATTTCAATTATCTAATTATCATCATCAATATTTCTTCATTGTCTTACTGTACATTCTTACTTTTATTTCCTAGTTAAGATATAATCTGTGTGTGTGTGTGTGTGTGTGTGTGTGTGTGTGTGTGTGTGTGTGTGTGTGTGTGTGTGTGTGTAACAGAGAGAGAGAGAGAGGGAAGAGAGAGAAAGTGAGAGAGAGATGGAGAAAGAGAGAGAGTGTGTGTGTGAGAGAGAGAGAGAGAGAGAGAGAGAGAGAGAGAGAGAGAGCAACAGACAGACACACAGACAGACAAACAGACAGAAAGACAGACAGAGAGACTGGGAGACAGACGGACAGACAGAGCGTACGTGCTTGTGTTTGACCACAACTTTATTCCATCGACATATCACTCCTGTTTCTGTGCCTTTGGGTGGTGGACAGTGGTGACAGATGAGTCACCCATTCCTACAGTTGTCTGTCCTCCCACAGGGTTGACAGGTCATGTCTAGTCCAGTCTTTTTTCTATAGTTCATTCAGGACTGCACGTGTTTGCTAATGCCACTTGCACACTTCTTCATACCTTGTAGCGTGGAATGGGACAAGAAGACAGGGTAAACTGCATCACATACTGGTATTGGGGGCTGAACAATAGCGAGAAGGTCTGCCTCCCGACGTAGAATTCCACTTGCTGTCTGATGTGGTCGTGTATGTAAGGTGTTCCCTGTGTGAACCGCGGGCGAGTCGTCTGAAGTATCTGTGCTTTAACGCGTGGATTGTTCTCTTCTCTGTCAATGACCAAATGTCTGTGCTGTCCTTACAGAGGGATAATACAAGCGTGACTTAAACTGTTCTAGGTTAATTGGAAATGGGATATTACAGGGTTTCCAGATATTATTCAAACTATTGTACCATCTCTGAAAATTGGATATTACAGGTTTTCCCATTGTGACTTCAACTGGTCTAGCTTGATTAGAAATGCGTTACTACTTGGTTTCCATACATAGCTCAAATCATTTTAGCTTATTAGAAATGAGATGTAAAAGAGTTTCCACATGTGGCTTGAACTATCCTACTTCACTGGAAATGGGATAGTACAATTTTCCACTTGTGACTTGAACTATTCTAGTTCACTTGAAACGGGATATTACAGTTTTCCACATGTGGCTTGAACTACTCTATTTCACTGCAACGGTATATGACAGTGTTCCACATCTGCTTGAAATATTCTAGTTCACTGGAATGGGATATTACAGTGTTCCACGTCTGCTTGAACTATTCTAGTACACTGGAACGGGATATTACAGTTTCCCACATGTTACTTACACTATTCTAATTCACTAAAAACGGGATATTACAATTTTGCACATGTGACTTGAACTATCCTGCTTTTTTTGGAAATGGGATAATACAGGCTTCCCATAAGTGACTTAGATTGTTCTAGTTTCATTAGAAATGGCACATTACAGGTTTTCTGCATGTGATTTCACTGGCAATGGGATTTCTCAGATTTCCGCATGTGGCTAAAACAGTACTAGCTTCCTTAGTAAGGGGAGATTACTTTTTTCCACTTGACATAGAGCCTTTTGTGGTATACGTGAAGCGCAAAGCTTCCTATTTACCCTCTATGATGACCTGCAAACGTTGCATACAATGATCACCAGACAAATTGGCCCAGACTGTTGACGGCTGCATACTTGGAATTGTTGATGAACATTTTGTTATTCTCTGAGTTGACTTCCAATCTGCAAAGTCTGTATTTTCCCAGCCTGCCAGTGAGGTCTGGAGTTCTGCTTGGCTGTCTCCAGGAAGACTGCTATTATCGATGGAACCTAGAATGCACAGGAGCTGTATTCCGTGGGATCGGGGAATGACTTTGTGTTGAATTAATGAAATGACTTCTCCAAGCAAATGTTGGACGTAGTGGCAATTAGAAACCTATTTTGTAATTCCTTGGGTGAGAAACAAATACCCAATCTGTTGTATAGAAAATTGATAGTCTATATTTGTTAACACAGGTCTGATGACTGAATGTCGAGTGAACCTTCCCCATGTCCTGCTGTAAACTTTTCCATCAAAGATTGTCAGAGGTTTCCTTGATGACGATGATATTGGGAAGAGATCACCATCGTGTTGAAGGCCTCTTTTCTAAAAGTGACAATCTCTTCAAGGGTAATGATTCTGGATTTGGGTCTGTGCCTGTTCTTCCCGATGACTCCGTCCACTAGTGTTCCTAAAGTTCCTTTAGTGGGGTCTTTGAATCATGCAATGATCATATAATTGTGACATGATTGTGCGCTTTTTTGAGTTGTGTATTTTGAGGTACAGGAGACACAGAGAGAGAGAGAGAGAGAGAGAGAGAGGGGGGGAGGAGAGAGACAGAGAGAGAGAGGGAGGATACACAAATTTCAAGGAGAGACACAGACAGACAGACACACAGACAGACACACAGACAGAGAGAAAGAGAGAGAAAGAGAGAGAGAGAGAGAGAGAGAGAGAGAGAGAGAGAGAGAGCATGATCAATACTCTTGCAGATAGAGAGAGACAGACAGAGAGATAAACAGATAGAAAAAACACAAAGAGAGAGGGAGAGAGAGGGAGAGAGGAAGAGAGAGAGAGAGAGAGAGAGAGAGAGAGAGAGAGAGAGAGACAAACAGACAGACAGACAAACAGAGACAAGGAGAAGTGATGAGTAAAGAGATATTTTTCTACTACAATAGAGAAATCTACAAAACACACCTTTTTGTAGCTGCGGTAACCATGTGTTTTTATCGTTCCAGACTTCTTGCACTTGATGAGAATAAAATAACCCACCACACAACCATTTCCAACCGCCCCCCTAAATTCACCACATCACCACCATCTCCTGAATCAGCTGGAGCAGAAACAAACCCTGCAACCCTCTGGGTATCCTCCAGAACGATAATTATCGATGATATTCCTCCCCATAACCGCCAAATAACCCACCCCAACAAGAACCAAGGCCCATTTGATCATAACGGCGATCGACCGGTAATGGCACGAAAATTGTAGAGTTCATGCTTCATTCGTCCAGATCTCACGGTTGGTCCCGTCCTCTGCGTTAGCCCGCGAGTTCTCGTGCAGAGAATGTCAATATATATACTCTATTCCCCACATCTTATTTTGCACGAAAACCCCCCTTTTCACAAACAAATCTCGTCCATCTCATGCTACTTTTTGCCAAAATTGACACCTTTTTTACAATCAAAATTAACATGCAAAAACCTCCAAAATTGACGTAATCGTTATTTTAAAATGGGGGGCTTACGTGCAAAACAAAAATGGGTGATTTAGAGCCTAGATATTATCAATCTCTCTCCTCTTCTGATTAATCTTCTACTTCCAGCACTACCAACAAATCAGAACAAACAACCGGCCTTCCATCTTGGTTAGTTATTTTTACACACACTGAATTTATAGGCCCTTCAACTAATTCTTTAAACCGGCTGTCTTCACCAAATGTGCTTAACTGATAATCGCAAAAACCCGCCTTAATTGATGGTAGTACTCCTAGAACTGTAGATGGATTGCCATCAAACAAATTAGTATTTGTTTTTAACTCTCGTAAATGGACATACAACATCGGGTTAACGAGAAAATCACATGGTTCATTACCTTCAAATTGATAGATGTTTTCTCTTGTACTAAATTTATAAGATCTGCTAGTACTGTGGAAGCCCAAGATTCTAGCAAGGCCTTTAGGGAAAGTGTACTCTCTTTTTTTCTTCTAGTGGAAAATGCATTGTAATTCTGAGGTTTGCTTCGTTAATTTTTAGCAATATGCCTAATTCGATAAATACTTCTTTTAAAGAACAAAAGCTGTAATAGCCTTCTGGTATTTTTTCATGAGTTATTTGATTGCCCTCTTCATTACTAATATTAATCCAGTTATTCTGAGCTTCTTCAGATATATTAAACCACTTAACTTTAAAACCAATTTTTCTAAGAGCAACCCTACTATTACCGCGCCTATTGTTAATTGGATACTTTAAGAACACACTTGTGTTTTGCTTGGTTATATAAAGGAACATCCTTTTTAAATCCTTTTTAAAAAAATCTATTTAAAAATGGAACCTTTTAAATATAATGAAAGTGCTACTTACGATGTAGGGGGGGGTTTATGAGCCCAAATCTTTGGACTTTAGTAGCCTAACCATCGCAGTGGATGAATCATATGGCTTTCTAGTCAGGCTTGTAAACCCACTAACTAGATATTTAAATCCTCCAATAAAGAGTGATAGAGTGCCATCAGCATGGTCAACTCACCCCATGGCTTTTTACCAGAATCAGTTAAATTTTGCAGTTTACTGCTCAACCACTGGCTGCGGTGTTTCATATACAAACCATTTAAACCACCCCAACCTCTTAGTAAGGTCAGTATATAACTTTCATGTTTATTATCAGTATAGACGCATACTAACTGAACTACAAGTACGCCTCCCCAATGACAACGCGTTTAATCCATTTCTCAGCCCAATGGACAATAATGCATATGAAAGAATCTGCAACGAATTTAACATTAACCCTTCAAATAACTTTAGACAAAAGTTAGACCGCAATCACGGGTTGGTCACATTGTATTTGTGGGGTCAGCGTAGAGAATATAATTTTGACTACTGGCCCGGCCACACCTCTTTTAAGCCAAACTCCCAAGTTAGATTGGGATCAATAGAACAAAAACACCCCAATGCTTGGGTAACATTTATCTTAGATGAAAGTAAAGGCCTAACAATGCCAGGAGTGCAAAGACTCCATGACTCCATACGGACGTACGTTTGGTGTCTATTAGGAGCGCAAGCACAGACCAAGTCTAGCATAGTGGATCAATCTACAGGCTTTGACGCCAGAAAACAATTTGCAGCCAATTTAGAAGATGCTATTAACTCTGCTATTGATTTGCCTTCCAGCATACAAAGGTACCAAAACGTTCTTTCACATGCTAGGTCAAAGGTTGACTTTGTTGTGGGTCATGGATTATACATGCTGCCTTCTGACCTTAGACTGCAGATTGGCATGATACAGAATTACAATAATGAAATCCTCATAGACCAAAACTTAGGACACAATCAAGGCTTAAACACAAGGCCCGCGCCAGCTATTTTAAAAAAAGTATCTAGCCCTGAAAGCGACCCACCGCCGCCAGTTATAAGCAGCCCAGAAAGCGACCCCCCGCCCGTTGATGTACCTCACCCCGACAGACACACTAGCGAAAAGACAGCCCTTGTTGTGTTTTTAACTTTTACTGGATTAGCCATACTTTATTTCACTAAAAATTAAACCAGCAGCCAGCACCCCCAAAGTCCACAGATGGTCAGCCATATAACCAGCCACTTTGCCTATTGTAGACAAAACCCAACTAACAACACTGCCTATTATGCCAGGCAGAGCATCAAGCGCTTTGACAGCTAACTTCTTTAATAGGTTTGCTAGATGGTGCAATTGTTTTCGAATCCAACTTTTGCCGGGCTGAGGCGTTGGAGGAGCTACTGGTCCTGTTGGCGCACTGCCGGTTAATGCATAAACCAGCGTAGAGATAGCAAACCCAACAGCTGTTAATATACTAACTATTGTAATCCCCTGCTCTCTGAACAGAGTCCTCATTCTTTCTGCTAGCGTAGTATTTTCATAAATCATTTTGTTTATAGTTTCTCTGATTCTGCTTATTTGGGTATCTATTTTTTCTCTGTTAATATACAACGCTGCTAACCTGTTTTTTTTTTATCTTCCATTAAATCCTGTATTTTCGCCTGTATTTTAGCCTTTTCTTCCGGCTCTAAATTGTTATCATCTGCATCAGCCAGTTTATTTTTTTCTTCATCTATCTCTCTCTCTAGTATATTAAATTTTGCCAAATTGTTTTTTAGTTCTTCGTTTATAGTTGTTAAAGCGGACTTAGTAGACCTGAGGTCGCGCAGTTCAGCTTTAAGATCCTTGATTCTAGCTTTAAGAACCTCGTGTTCGCGCTCAGGCAATGGGCGATCATCAATTGTTTTTAAAGCCGTTTCTTCTTCAGGACTCAGCTCACGTTCTCTTTGACTAGGCACTTGAGAACCGACAATTGTTTTTAACTGGGTCTCCTCATTAAGACTCGTCTCAAGTTCTGCTATTAGTTCATCTGCTCTTTGACTTAATTCGTGAAGAGAGATGTTTTGCATTTCAGATTGCGCTGGCAACTCTTGCACTATGCTTTGTAAAAGACTAACAGCCTCAGACCTTAGATCGCCAATAAAGTTTAACTGCCTTTGGTCAAAAACAGGGAGATCTCTAAGAATTGTGCCCCTGCTTAAAAACTGGGTTGGGTCTGGTTTTGTAGTAAGCCGTACAAGGCTTCCTTTACTAGTTCTTACATACAAATGATTATTTTTATCTGTTGAAAAATTGGAAACCTTAAGTGCTTCTGGCTGCCCTCGCCCCATATGGCTATATAATGATTCAATTCTATCTAACATTCGTATTTGACTTAATCCTGCTCCTTGGCCTGCTGCTGCCCCCTCAAGTTCATCTTGTATTGAACGACCTGGTTCTATTTCATCTTCTTCTTCAATAGGACTAATCGCGTCAAAATCTTCATCAGCCATATTTATATATTTATTATTTTTTGTTTTATAAAAAATGAATCCATACGGTTGCGACCTTGATCCATTCAGAAAAGCGAAGGAGCCCCACGGCATAAAAGGCATAAGACAGACTGTGCGGGTTGTAAATAATCCATCAACAATTGAGCCAAATGAAATGTTAACAGTAAGATTTAGTGACCTCGGGCCTGACGATGTTATAATGCCGGGCACTGCCAGGCTGTCATTCAAAATAGATATTGAGTCGGCGGATCCTAATGCCACTGTCGTTGCTAACCTGGGCAGGGCCATCATTAAAAGTATGGTAATTAAACTGGAAGGTAGAGAAGTCTTCTCACTGAGTAGCGCAGACATTTTTAATCTCTATTCGGATCTGTGGCTGCCTAGAACAGAAAGAAAAGACAAAATCTTTCAGGGGATTCAGAGTCCAAACGGTCTTAAGCACAGGCTTAATGCTGCAGATGCAAAGGAAGACGGGGGAGACCAGGCAATAGCGCGAGCATTTAAGAACAGATTTTGCATCCCTCTAGATTTTGAACTGCTAAAAACCCATCAGCCATATTACCAAGGCGCACTAAGAGACAAACTTACTTACGAACTGACATTCAATGACAGCGGGTCTGTTATTCTATCAGATGATCCAACAGCTAGATACACTGTCAGTAACATCTCTCTTAATTTTGACGTTGTTACTAACCCTGAACTAGCTAGAATAATCTTAAACCAGTATAAAAGTAGGGCGGTTGTTTACTTTGAAAGAGTTTTACACCACAGTCTAGCGATTAAAAACAAGCAAGACACCGTCTGGGAAATAGCTATAAGCAATTCTTTAAGGTCCCTAAAGGGGGTTCTCTTGCTATTTACTGAACCCTCAGCTCCTTTTCAGAGAGAATCTGAGGTGTTTGACAACCCAAAAATTGAGCAATTGTCTTGCACAGTAGATGGTAAGCCTTTTCAGCTGTATTCAGCCGGACTTTTACCTGACCAACACTTTGATGAAATAAGAAAATTGTTTGCTGGAGGCAGACAGACAAGCCCCACAGCCGATCATGTGTGTAAAAAACTTCACCTTCACGATGTAAGACTCGAAGATTATCTAACAGACAAATATGGACTATGGCTGGATTTTAGATCCACGTATGACAACAGACTGCACGGGAGTGGAAGAAGGGTAGGGTCAGATGGCATACTCATACAGATTAATAAGGAAGAGGAGGAGAATGGCCAGATACAAATGCACGTTTTTGTGGTTTATGACGCCCAGCTGAACATTGAAGAAAATAGACTGAAAGAAATAGCCTATTAAAACAGATGGATAGTTTGAACTTTTTGCCTAAAGACCCGCACTGTTCGCTTATTTGTGGGATTACTGGGTGTGGGAAAACTGTCTTCATGCTTGATTTGTTACAAACAGTCTACAGATTTCATTACGAGCACATTGTTATATTCTGCACAACCATTAAGCACAACAAGTCTTACAAAGAAAGGCAGTTTGTTTGGACAGACGAGAATATATTCTTAGTTGATCCTACTGACAAGCTAAGCGACTGTTTAGAACACTACTATAGGCTATTTGAGGGAACCGAAACGCTGTTTATTATTGATGACTGTTCAGCCGAACAAGACATTGTTAAAAAAAGAAGGACTCTGTCTAAGCTAGCCTTTAGCGGAAGACACACATTAGTTTCTGTTTGGCTCTTAACTCAAAAATACAATGCTGTCTTAAAAGACTTTAGATCACAGTTAAAATCAGTCATCTTATTCTATACTAAGGACCGGGACAGTTTTGAAGAATGTTTTAGTGAAAACTATATAATCAGGGACAGGGATGAACTAAAAAAAATAAAAGAGCAGCTAGAAAAATCTAAGCACGCTAAACTATGCTTACGGACTGACCCGCCAGTTCAATACGTTTGCTTATTATAGATTGCACATTATAGATTGTTTATAATAAATTGCTTATTATAGATTGCACATTATAGATTGTTTATAATAAATTGCTCATTATAGATTGCTCATTATAGATTGCTCATTATAGATTGCTCATTATAGATTGCTCATTATAGATTGTTTATAACAATTTGTTTATAATAAATTGTTTATATTAAAAAGAATGTCTCGAGGACCTGAATCAAAAGCAGAGTTAGCTCCTAAATGCGTTGCAGTAGAGATAAAAGATCTAGCAGATACAACTGACTTTGATCTGATAGGAGTGCCAGGAAATGTTTATGGATTTGAATACACCGACGATGGTGTTTACAAACGAATAGAACTTGAAGATAAAAAACGGCAGCAATATCCTACCCTGGAAGAGATAAGAAATCTAAGGGCAAACGATTTTGGCAAACACGAATACAAACTTCATAAACGAGAGAATGCCTGGGCGTTGCTTCCTGACATTAACTGGGATTTAAAGTTTGAACTACGAAGCCCCCATGTATACTTTGATAAGAAATACAATTTTAGAAAAGCTTTGAATGAAGGACGCCTTCTTGCTAGCCTAGTCCCAGGATTACAACAGAAAAAGCAGATTGAAATAACCAGGCAGGGCTCTGTATATATGCTGCGGAGAAAGAAGTCCTTAGCTGAAGTGGGGGGTGACACCGTCGGCTTAGAGTTTAACCCAAAACTAGAATCACTGCCTAGAAAAATGACGATGCTTTTTCGCTTATTTATTACTCCAAGGGAGTCTGATCCTAGTTTGCCAGAGCATACGTTAATCAGAGGCGTACAAATAAAGTCTGAAAACTTGGACGGGCCTCTCAGGCTTGTTATTGCTATTACTAAAAACGGGGATGAAATAAACACTTCTGTATCTTCTGACAAAGTCACTGTGATGGTTGACAAAGACAAACTAACAGTGCTTGATTTTATTTTTATTAAGTATGTTGATTTTATTGCGTTTTACTCTGTTGATGAAGTGCTGCCAGAAGGGTTAATAAGAAAATATGTACAAGATTAATCTTAATTAAAAAATTAATCTTAATTAAAAATGGATGATCAGGCTCAAAAGTTTAGGTTAGAGCAAATAACTGAACTTCAAGAAGAAATAGAAAGTGACTTGAATAAGTATAGGGTTACTAGAAAGAAATATGCTAAAGTTTTAAATACTCTTTCTTATATAATCACCGGCTCATCAGCTGTAGCGAGCATAAGTGCTGGGTCCGGCGTTGCTTTTTTAGCTACTGGGGCCGGAGCGCCAGCCTCTTTAGCATTAGGGAGCCTTGGTTTGGGTTTAGGTGCTATGTCTATGATTGTGAGTGCTGTTTTAAAAAAATTAACGCCTAAACTACAAAAGCACACTGCCATTGTGGCCCTAGCATCAGCAAAACTTTGTTCATTAAGACTGAGAATAAGCAAAGCATTGCAGGACGAAAACATTACAGCTGAAGAATTTGAGCATCTTATGGCTGATGGTGAGGATTACAGGCGACAAAAAACTGAACTTCAAAAGGAGTGGAGAAAGACTTTTACTTCGCAACAGGTAGACACTGAGACAATCAAACAGAACATTGAAAAGCAAGCAAACAATCAGTTAAACCCAAAAATAGACTAAAAATAAGATGTGAACTAAAATAAATAAATAAATCATAAGTTTAACAAAAAAAAAATAAATCATAAGTTTAACAAAAAAAAATAAATACTATTTTTTTTTTTTTTTAACTAATCGGCACCGTGTTTGGTGGGACAACTTGCAACTCTTCGCGAACAAACGATCTTTTAGGGGCAGGCTTTTTAGACGCAGAAGAAAGAGTCTCTCTTAAATAATACACGGGAGGGGCTGTTTTCATAATTCTTTCAACTTCATATACGTCTACGCTCCATATGGGGTCTGTGGCTCTAATTCTAACATCGCCCTCTGCTTCTCCAGGCGCATACAAGTATCTTACTTTTAGTCCAAAAGGCAAGAGTTTTTGATTACCTTGGATGTCTTCAGTAATGCTAATTTTTTTAAATTTGATCGCGTTCACTGGCTTAAGACCCGTTGCTTTAAATTCTTCATTGTTCATGGCGCGTAAGACTGCTGGCAATCTCCTAACCCATTCTGTGTTGCGCGTCCTGTCCATAAGATCTCTGTGGTATTGATAGATAAACAGACACTCAGCTAGATTCTTATTAAAGTTTTCTACTAGAGCTTGGGAGTGATGGTTGCCTGGGATCCCTCTCTTAACTGTAACCCGATGTCTTAAAAACAACTGGTTTACGGCTCCTTTAAACTCTTTCCCATCATCAACCTGGATCAACCTAGGATACTTTAATGGACCTCGCATGTATATTTGTTGTAAAGCCACAGCCACAGCAGTTGAGCTTTTATCCGTTAAAGGCTCAGCATCTTTATACCTTGAAGCCATGTCAACAACTGTAAGAGCATACTTAAACTTTTTTCTTCTAACTTTGTCATGCGGAAGATACAACAAGTCCATCTGGTGGGTGTCATTAGGAACTGAGTTAACAAATCGAGGCCTTATTATTCTTTTGGGGGCAGGCAGATATATTTGCCAGATCGCTTGTTTTGAAAGCCAGTCTTTCGCTTCTGATTCAGACACCCTAGCAGCTTTACTCAGTTTATCAATAGCGGCCTTTCCTTTCCAATACCCTCCAGGAGAATAATATATTTTGTACTTCGTATCGTCCATAAGAGACTGTTTTTATTACATTTTTAACTATTGTTTTTAGATTGAATATGCAAGAAGAAAGATTGCCCCCATAGCACCTATAATAAAGCCTATTTCTACCATTTTCTGATCCTCAGATGGTTCATAAAAGTTAGACAGTTCTGGCGGTGCCGATGTTAGAAACTTCTTTTCTGTCACTAAGTAATATTTATTCATTGCATCATCAACGTCTGTAAATGTGTGCTCTGCATGTCCCTGTTCTCTTAACTTTTTATTAATAAAGTCTAAGTGAGCAATCCTCCTTTTCTCGTAAGCGTCTCTTGCCTTAGCTAAATCTTCCATTGCCTTGTTATGGCGTTCTCTCTCTTCATCAGACCGCAATTTACTAAACATATAATTACTGCCGGAGAAAGCCAATGCATTAACAATAGCTCCTCCCACCATCAGAACTATTCCAGACATCTTTTTTTTATAAATGAATGAATCTTTTTTTTTTTTATAAATCAATATTTTTTAGAATGAATCTTTTTTTTTTTTTTTTTTTTTTTTTATAAATCAATCTGCCTAAATGCATTAATCTTTCTATGCATTGATGTTTTCTGGGATAATCCCCTGTGTAACAAGAAAGTCTTTTGAGGCAATCCCCGCCGTTATTACAGCTATAACCTTAACAACATCCTCAATGTCTAACCTTCCTAGATCGGCCAGCCTCATTTTAAACATGTTTTTTTGCTAACATGCTATATCCTATACTAAGGCCGCCGATTACAGCAGAGTGGTAAATCGTATTGATGATCTTTGCAGTGCTCATATTTTTTATTAACTAAAAAAATAATTAAAATAATCATAATATGAAAGACTGTCTATGTGCTTTTTAATCAGATAATCTTTTGTTGCCAGAGCTAAAAATAAGGTTGTAACTAGTTTCGGCGAATCTTCTATCTTTCCTATGTTGGGCGGTTTTATTCTTAACAAACATTTTGCTAGGGTTGAATAAACTATAACACCAACAATAGGCACTGCATAATTAACCAACGTTATACTCATGGTTTTATTTTTTATTTATTTAATTTTTAGATTTAAAAATGACGGCCAAACACAGCGAATCTGATCTAATGATTTTAGTAGAAAATGTAATGAACTATTTGACGAAACGATGAAAGTGTTAAACATTGATTTTAGTAAATCTGGGTTTGAGAATGATGTAAACAATTTAAGCAAAAATCATAGTGAACTATTTGACAAAGCAATCAAAGAGTTAAACATTGGCTGTAGTGATTCAAAAAAAAGCTAAAGTATTGGCAGGCGTTCTTGTAAGATTAGGGTGTCTTGAAGTATTGCAACGCTTGGGTGAAGAATAAAAGCGCGTTTACTTACATTTTTTTTTTTTTTTTAATTTACGTAAATATTGTGGGTTAAAAATGAACCCCACAAGTAAATCCGAGTTGGAAAACTATATACGTGGGAGGAGATATTTGACGGTAATGAACAATTAAGCGATACGTTCATTGAATTAGACATGGACACGGTCATAGACATGAACATTATGAAAAGTGTGATGCATGCTATTTCTAAAATTCCAGAGTCTCTTCAAATTAACCCGCCAGTAAAAGTCATGTTGGTTGTTCAGATTGAATATATAACCCCGATGATAGTAGTATGCAAGTCTGGGTTTCAACTAGACAGAAAAAAGTAATCAGCTATCGCAACTTTACACCTGACTGGGCTGATTACATGCTTACACAGTTTAACCATGCGATTGAAGAAGCGAAACAGCGCGGCTCCGGTTGGTCTGAAGGAACAGTCCTCGAAATCAAATTAAGACAAACAAAGTTCTATGATATAGTCGGGCAATTCTTACATCCTTCTCCCGAGAGAGTTAGTTCTTAAACGAGCATCTTAAATATACATAATTCAGACAACTTATGTTTCATGTGGTGTGTTTTGGCGCATTTACACCCTGTTAAAAAAGCACCCAACAGAGTTTCCAATTACAGGCAGTATATAAATGAGCTAAACTTAAATAACATAACCTTTCCAGTGAGCATAGAAAGTATCGACCAGTTTGAAGAGCAAAACAAACCCATAACCGTAAACGTATACACATGGTCTGTAGTAGACAATCTAGTCCCTCTAAGAATCTCTCCCAATGCTCCCCTTTAGGCGAATCACTTGAGAACCATGTAGACTTGATTCTGTTTACAGACGGTTCCAAGAGCCATTATGTATTAATTAGAACAATGAGTAGACTTCTGGCTTATACTACAAAGGATCCTGCTAAACAGGGGCTTTGTAGAAGATGTTTGGTTAGAATTCCATCTATACAGGCAGCTGACAAACATAAGAAACATTGTAAAAGTTTTGAAGACTGTAAAACCGAAATTATTGCGCCCCCGCCCGGGTCTAAAGTCAGGTTTAAGAATGTACGAAAAATGCAAATGA
>JAMYXO010003608.1:15000-19673 GCA_033310375.1 Conus canariensis | reverse complement strand
CCTGAAATCCATCCTGGAGGAATACAAAGCAGGGAAGATCAGACTTCAAAGCATGCTGGAGGACTCAGGAGACAAGGTGGTAGAAGCAATCAAGCCCAGCTGAAGACAGGCAGAAAATGGAAAGTTCAAGAGGCGATGGATTCTGCAAAAGAAAGTCTCAAGATCAGAGAAATAACAGGACACACACAGACCAACAGACAAGGACTGGGGGTGACCAAAACTGAATGGTGGTCAAAGGCCAAAGGAAAAAGCCAAAAGAGACATGATGATTCAGGAGATGAGAAAAGAAGAAGACCAAAAAAGACTCCAAAAAGCAGTCCAGCAGAGCCAGCAAGGGCAATGGACAACGTGGGAGAATGCACTCCAAAGAAGTCTCACTTGGAATGACATTTGGCGCATGGCCCCCTCTCAGGATCAGCTTCATTCTCAGATCTGCATATGACCTTCTGCCCTCAAATGCAAACCTGGTGAAGTGGGGGAAAACAGACGATCCTGCATGCCCCCTCTGCCATGAAAAACAAACAGTGGAGCATGTCCTAAGCTCATGTAAAGTAGCCCTGGCTCAAGGAAGGTACACATGGAGGCACAACCAAGTGCTCAAAGAAATTGTACAAGTAGTCTGGGCTAGTACCAACACCACAAAAGGGAAAATCAGGACTCCAAAAGCACCCGCAACATTCTTCACGGCAGGAGGCAGCAAATCATGGCCAAGAACAACAGTGCCACTCGAAACATGCAGGCAGAGTCTGCTGGACGGGGCAGAATGACTGGGAGTGCACTGCAGATCTCCCAGAATGGAAGAGTCACCCAGAGATCATCAGCAAGAGTGGCATGAGACCAGACATAGTAGTCCACTCTAAGTCAACCAAGCAGCTGATCATGATCGAGCTCACGGTGCCATATGAGAACAGAATGGAGGCAGCTCAAATCTACAAGACTGAAAAGTATGCTGATCTGGCAAACAGCCTGAGGAGAGAAGGCTATCAGGTCAAAGTCCACACTGCAGAAATTGGAGCTAGGGGGTTTGTAGGAACGTCTGCATACAGCCTCATGAAACAGCTCTCAGTTGCAGGGAAGGAAAAAAACCAGAGCCCTGAAAGCAATGGCAGAAGCGGCAGAGAGGTGTTCAAGCTGGATCTGGTCAAGGAGGAACAAAAGTGAACTTCATAAGGCTTAATTTCCCTACAAATATCAGGTGTCCCTGTGGCTCAGTGGTTTAAAGCGCGAGTCATTAAGTGGAAAATGAGCATGTCCAGAGGGTCATGGGTTCGAATCCCAGCCATGGCTCGTCCCAAGATGGGAAAAAAAGGGGCAGCAGAGGGACATCCGGAGTCATGAACCGGGTGTGGCCCAACCCCCTAGAGTGTCAGGAGATAAGGGCCGAAACACTTGCTTGAAGGGGGCTTCTCTTCTGAGGACTCTCTGCTGCCCCGCTCTCCACGAGTTTCTTTCTACTTATCGCTGTAACATGGTTATAAAACTTAAACACGAAAGGGTTAAGCGAATAGAAATGTAAAAAGACAAACGTTTGAACACACAATGATCATGAACGTTTGCATATACACGTTGATTATGTTTTTAAAAGTGTCGACTGAAGTTGCTCCGTGTCAAGTGATTTAGTAGCCACTAAAGCAACGCACACACTCAAACAACTAACTCTACAAGTGACCAACTCATTAGATAACTGATTGAGTGACTTGCCAGCTAATCAAGTGACCACACAACTGACCAACCCATAGAATGATCAAAATGACGAAATGACCAGCTAATGAACGAACCACACAACTGATCGACCGATTAGATAATCACCGGCTAATTTTTTAATTAATCAATTCAATAAACTGATGGACCAAAGGCTCAAACACTCACACAGACACTCACTCAGTCAAATAATCGAACTCAGTAGATGATAGTTAAACGCTCGTTAACTCTCTCACGCACCTACTCGCTCAACAAATAATTGAAGACTCATTCGCTCACTCAGTCACTCACCCGACCAAATAATTGATCAACCATTGACACAAACAGCCAACAACCAACCAATTTGTAACCCATATCCGCGGATCTCAAAGGTGTTAATCACGTCAGATGCGTGGATGCAGAGTGCTATTCTTTGTTAGGTGAAATCATAAATGAGGCAGGAGACGTGACTAGTAAGTAAAAAAAAAACAGGGGAAGACAACCTTATCTCCCATGGAAAAACTCCTGCATGCCCATCCTCTTTCTGGTACCAGTACATCTAGCACAGATGTCGACACGAGTACGATGACAAAAAAAGGAAATGTTTGCATTGAACTTTAAACTGAATGTTTTTTTAAGTCTGTCAGTCTTCCCCCGTCACTTGGACTCCTCATCACCTGATACACGTTCATATCAATCATCTGGATCACAACACAGATCTACTCTCTCCCCTATCCTGAAAATAATTCAACAAAACGTTCAGTAATCCTTATTGGTCTGTGAGGGTTCACTCCAGCAGGGACATGAAAAAACAAACCAAGAATTCACTCGCCTCAAGTGAATGGTAATTTTTGGCAGACAAACCTTACCTCCACTCCCTGATTCCTAAATTACTCCCCCCCCCCCCCCCTCCGTTCTCTCTCCATCACGCCATTTTTGTAATATCTCTGTGAAGCAGAACCGGGCTCTTTTTGACATTGTCTACGAAAAGAGCTGGCGTACTGGACGGGTGAATGACAGTATCGTACAAGAGGTCGAACAGAGCGTATTTATGTTTACGCAGGACAGTCGCATTACCCCCACTCACCCTCATCCCCAACTCACCTCTCCCGCTACATTGCTACGTTGTGTTTACAACAGTTAAAGAGGACAGTGACATGGTACTAGAGGTGTTCACGCATGACATGGTAAATGGCAAAATTCCAGGGTACTAGAGGTGTTCACGCATGACATGGTGAATGGCAAAATTCCAGTAGCACTTGGTTTTAAACGGGATGTAGTCTTTACTCCGGCTGCAATGCCATGAGGCCAGCCGATGACACGTCCAACAGCTACAACGATTCTACCGCCGTTCTCTACGCAAAATCTGAAACATCCAGAGGCAGGACAAATTGTCCAACCTTTAGGTTCTGGAAAACAAATGTTCCCAGCAATGAATGCCTTCTCTTCAGGACTGTTGCAACAGTAGAATACATCACCCACACTGAGGATGACAGGATCCTCAAGAGGCTTCTGTACGGCCAGCTGTCGCAGGGGCAGAGTGACCACGGTAGACCTCTTATGAAGTACAAGGATACACCGAAGGACAACCTCAAGAGGTGCTACATTGATCAGTCACGTGAGAACATACTGCCTGTGACAGACCCCGCTGGACACACCTATGCCATCAGGGCACAACGACTTTCGAGTTGAACAGAGTAACTGCCGTTCAAGTAAAGCAACATCTGCAACTGAGTTTTTGTCTAAAAGATGGATATTCAATCGCACATGAAAACACATTCTGGCAAATGAGCTCCTGACACTGGTATTTCGAACTGACAGAAGACTCGATCAGTCTTATTTAGGAGATGAAATAGAATACAGGCAAATGGGAAACAATGCTCTAGAACTTAAAAAAGAAATATTTGAAGTCACTGCATTCATCGAGTGGCTTTGCTGTACGTGTACCAATCATTCTGGTCTTAGTCACACACACACACACACACACACACACACACACACACACACACACACACACACCACACACACACACACACACACACACACACACACACACACACACACACATACACAAATATTATCCATATACAACATAAAGATAGAACAGCTCCAGTAAATGAACTCTTTTCGCGTGGGTGGACTCTGAGCAAGTTGTACGCTACCGGTAGAAAAGTGATTTCCAAACTGACCATAAAGATCAAAGAATAGTCCAGTCCCCACGGGCTCGACTGGTCGGTCACTCCCGTTTTTCCAGACGGTGATTTCATGCGAGAGGTTCCTGACGGCAATTCTACTCAATCTGAAACGACGGTGAAACTTTAACTGCCTGCCACCACAGCGGCTCCATGAGGAGGGAATGGGGTCATTCCGGAAAAAACCTTCTCTTTAATCCGTCAACAGTCGGGGTCATTTGTGTCACCGCTGTCTGTAGTTTACAGTGTATGAAAAAAGAAAGGGGACAGAGAGGAAAAGAAATGGAGAAGCAGCAAACAATTTGTTTCTTCGTTTACTTCCCCTTTTGCTTATTGCTGTTTTTTTTATATTTTCATTTCAAACGTTTCATTCAAAAAGATAAATCAATCAGTTGTTCGCTTATTCTTTCGAATATTCATTGAGGGTACATAATATGTATATACTTTGTCATACACACACCAACGGCCAAACTGGCCTTCTCTTCTGAATGTTTGTGTTGGGATTTTTCGTGTCCAGTTGATATCATGCCAGCGTCATCACACAAAGCTTTGGTTTATAGTCTTATCCGAATGACTTTTCGGGTACTGGAGTCGGAAGAAATATTAACTCCGAGGGGAAAAAATCCCCCTGCATTGAAACGACCCAACGGCTCCAGGATCACAGGGATCAAGGGTCTGGCGCTCTGCCAGGTGAGCTACTCTGGCCACCATTGGACACACACACACACGCGCGCGCGCGCGCGCGCACGCGCACACACTCACACACACACGCACGCACGCACACACACACACACACACATA
>JAMYXO010003608.1:0-10000 GCA_033310375.1 Conus canariensis | reverse complement strand
AAAAACTTACAATGACTTGAAAAACAAACCTTTATTTTTTTCATGAAAGAAATACTGTTGACTGATTTCACTATCATTACTGCTTCTTTGAAAGTAAATAATTCTTTTCCTCTAGGAAAATGGGAAAATTGCACAATTTTAACAGAAGTAATGTCCGAAGCTTTTTGATTTTTAAGGTAAAACCTTATTAACCATTACCTTTAAGGACACTGCATTCAGAAGTACTGGAAATCTTAGCCCAGACACACTGCATGATAAGAGAAACTTATACAAGCAGACTTACATACATGCATAATTACTGATGTACATATATAAATACATATGCAGAATAAATAAACGTCCATTCAAATTTGACAATGCGCAAATATTTGCGAAACAACGCTTTTCCTGTCCCATTGAAACATACATATAATGATAAAGCATACAATGTCAAAAATGGAACATTTGAGCATCTGACACAATGCTCGGATCTATTCCAACACATCGAAGGCCCATACAAACACGTAAAATTGGTTGTTTTTCAGTGTGTATGACTGTGCTAGTTTAAGCATTGCAAGCTCTATTACCAAATCACATGTGGCGTCAGGGTGATTCTATAAATAACAACGTACAGAAGGTAGATTAGTTCAGCCTGGGTATCCCACCACAGACTCAGTATGTCGATCTCCCCTTTTCCAGACGGTAATTTCATGGGAGAGGTTCCTGACGGTAATGCTACCCTATGAGCTGACGGTGACACTTTAAGTGCTTGTCACGAAAGCGATAGCGTGGGAGGGAAACGATGGACTTAGGAGCCAACCCTTCTCTCTCTAGTGTCAACAATCAGGGTTATTTGCATCAACAATCCTGTAATTAACTGTACTTTAAGGCAAAAGAAAGAAAACCCAATGAAACAGAAGGAAAAGATAGAAAAGAAACGCGACACAACTTTCTCTTTCTGTCTTTCTTCCATTCTTTCCCGTTCCCTTTTCTTTGCACTCAATCGCTTTTAATTTTGTTCATCGCTTTCTTTTGTTTTGCAGCTTACTGCATGATTCTGCGCTGTCTGCTTGCCTAATTGACAATAGGTATTTTTGTGAGACACCATTACATTTCAGATCTGTTGTTGTAATCATTTTTTTAATGTAAAGGGTAAAAATGAATGGAACTCTCACTCAGCATGTTCTAGTTTTATCAGCTTCATGATGGCAATATTTTGGGTATTATGCAATGAACTAGTGTGTGTCAATTGTAAACAGTTATGTGAGTGGACTGTCGTTACATATGTCATCAGACAAGAAACAGGTCATGTAGTAGGTCAAGTATAATTTGAATGGTTTTTTTTTTGCACATGCATTGATTATCGTTTGAAGTGTGGTGTGTGCATGTCACATACTAAGTTCAGTAAGTTCATTGACTTTAAATTTGTAAAAAAAAAAAAAAAAAAAAAAAAAAAAACTGGCAGAGACTTACTCAAATTGGTTTTTGAATGCTCTTGGTGATGTTCACTGAAAACAGTAAATGGTTCAGGCATTAACTTGGATTCAACAAGAACAATAGCCATTAAAGAAAGAAATAAAGTGATGAAAAGTTAAGAAATAAGTTAAAACAAAATAACGAAAGACATCAATAAAAAAAAAAAAATAACGTGGCGTTATAAATATGAACGTTTTCTCGCTTTTTAAAGGGGAGCGAGACGAAGACACAAAATACAGAAGTATTTGAAACAAAAAATAAAACAAAGAATTCATACAAGAAAACCAGTTCGTGGACAGGATATCCCTAAAAAAATTTACATAATTTAGGATAATATGGAATTAAAACAAATCCAAACCAAACACAAACAAAAAAGAAGTCCGGGTTCTACTGATGAACATCACCACGGAGACGAAAGTCGGCTCTAGTCAGACGTAGCAAAGGGTTCTGTTTAAGGGATAGAATCCTTTTGTTTCCATGTCCTGTTCGTGATCGGTTTATTACTAGCATAATGATGTTTCCATGTCCTGTTCGTGATCGGTTTATTACCAGCATAATGATGTTTCCATGTCCTGTTCGTGATCGGTTTATTACTAGCATAATGATGTTTCCATGTCCTGTTCGTGATCGGTTTATTACCAGCATAATGATGTTTCCATGCCTACCCACATTTTTATCATTAAATCTTTGCGGGAGAAATTGTTTGCCTCTAATTGTTTTCACACATTCTGTACTAGTTCCTTGCAATAAAAACAAGAAGACACAATAGTAACCAGTTTCATATTGTATTTCATGGGCACTTATTGTCAGATTTTGCTTCTTTACGAAAATTTCATCACACTGACATTCTAGAACAAAACAACTGTGTGTGTAGGGATGACAGCAGTATATGAGAGTGATGAAGACGACGGGAAAATAGGAAATATGAAGATAGAAGCAATGTGATGTAATGTGCATGCTGCGTGCGTGTGTGTGCGTGTGTGTACGTGCGTGTGTGTGTGTGTGTGTGTGTGTGTGTGTGTGTGCGCGCGCGCGCGCGCGCGCGAACGCGTGTTTTGCAAAAACGAGTAGACGGGCTATTTTTCAGTCTTGATGCCAAGTTGTCAAAGTGTACCCAATCAGGCACTGAGGTGAGATTCCTCCATCGTACCTTAAACGATTACCTCTTGTAACTGATAATGGGCCATAATTCTAACACAGCTGATGTTGTGTCTGGGGTGATTGATGTTCAGGGTGATTTGGATCAGTGGAGTGGAGTATCATCGAAGTCTTCTGAGATTTGTGTGTCAAGCGTGCAGGACGTCTCCCCTACTTACGCAGTTCAAGGTAGATGATGAAAACAGTCTTAAGGCTCTGGCATTAAGTTCTGTTTTTGATTTTGAATCAGCCTATGAGATCGTGTAGGACAGTGTACTATTTAGCGAAAGCGCAGACTTTGGGGTTGGCTTTGGAACAGGGAATGGTTCATTGTCGAGCTGAGGTGGTGATTCTGCCCAGTTTGGAGAGGATAAGCAGGTCTTGTTCTCTTCGTGTGTCATAATTTGTTTGCTCCATTCATTTGATAGTCTAATAACTACAACTTTTTTCTTCTCTCTCTCTCTCAGTGCACTTTCAGGAAAGGAAGGTGGCATTTAAAAGTTTGAATGTCCGACTTTGCTTTGGTTAGATCACACGAAACGGCTGTACTTTTTGTGTACTGTTTTTGGAAGGAGGGATAGGAAACAGGGAATGTAGACATTACATCTGTGTTTCTAAGTTTTTTCTTTTTTGAGCAAAATCAAAATGATTAAGAAAAACAACATGATTTCGACCATGTGGGCTACACCTTCTTCTTGGCTTAAAAAATCGTTTCCTTTAACTCTTTCTGTGCTTTTTTGTTTCTCTTTCCCAATCTTTATTTCTTTATTTTTGTTTTTCGGTCTTTTCTTTCTTTTTTTTTTTTCTTCTCTAAGCATGCACTCGTTTTGATCTCTGGCCTCGATCGATGCCATCAAAGAGAAGTGTCGTGTCAGCCATGCTGTGGCTCCGTGGTTCCCTCCAGTCCATCAACTGTCGTGCTGAAAATGAAGCTGTCTAATTATTCTCCTACCATCCTCTCACCACCCCCATAACAACTCCCAACTTCGTCATCACTCTACCGCTCCTCTCCTGGGTTCCAGTTGACGGGGGATCGAGAGCATGGTCTGTTATCTTTGGGGTTTTTCAGCTGCACTATGTTTGGTCCAGCCTCCTTTACAATATCACTCATAACCCGTTTTGTTTTCATTTTCTGGCATTTGTGAAAGCTGTGTTATATTGTACCAAATTGTATTGTGATGTGGTGAGTGGAATAGTTGTACTTTTGGGTGTGCTTAAAAAAATTCTTTTATATTACATTGCTTCGAATGAGACTATAACCCGAGGCCTTCGAATGAGACTATAAACCGAGGCTCCGTGTGTGAACGCACGCATAACATCTTGCACACACGTAAAATCCCATCACCAGCTTTCGGAAGAGAAGGCCAGTTTGGCCGTTGGTATGGATGACACGTTACACTTAGCATGCACCCTGCGTGAGAAATGGAAAGAATGAAGGAAGTAAGGATATTGAGTGAACGGTATTGGACAATATTGACTGGATGACATGGGAAACGACTGAATGAAGCGCCACCTGGCAGCTCTTCAGTCGGCACTATCCAGGTAGGCATCTTAACTTACTTAATCCTCTTGGTTCCACGGGGAACATAGGGCCGCAACCACACTCCCCCAGCGCACTCTGTTCTGGGACGCCCTCTTCAGCTCGGCCCATGTCATTCCGGTGGCCTTGGCTTCAGTGTTTGTACTTCTCCGCCACGTCTGTCTTGGTCGCCCAACTTTGCGTTTGCCCTGGGGGTTCCATTCCAGAGACTGCCTTGTGATGTTGGATGTGGGCTTTCGCAACGTGTGGCCAATCCATCTCCATTTCCTTTTTCTAATCTCTTGGTCGATGGATGTCTGCTTTGTTCTGTTCCAGAGGTCTTGGTTGGAAATCACCTCTGGCCACCTGATGTTGAGAATGTTGCGGAGGCATCTGTTGATGAAGGTTTGCAGTCTGTGGTTGTTTGTCTTTGTGGTACGCCATGTTTCCGAGCCATAGAGGAGAACTGATTTTACGTTGGTGTTGAAGATCCTGATCTTGTTGTGTAGTGAGAGAGCTGAGGATCTCCAGATTGGGCGTAGGGTGTGAAAGGCATGTCTGGCTTTGTTTATACGGCTCCTGATGTCTTCGTCCGTTCCCCCGTCCTTGCTGACCACACTGCCCAGGTATACAAACTTGTCGACTTCTTTGATGTCTTCCTGCTGCAGTTGGATGGGGTCCTGCTGATTGTTGTTTATCCTCATGACTTCGGTTTTGCCGGTGTTGATCTTGAGACCGGTCTTCTCAGCTTCCTCAGCAACTCGGTCCAGCTTTGCCTGTGCGTCTTGTTGCTTGTGGGAGAGAAGGGCGATGTCATCTGCAAAATCCAGGTCTTCTAGTTGTTTGGCGAAGGTCCACTGGATCCCTGTCCTCCTTCCTGTTGTTGACTGCCTCATGATCCAGTCGATCACCATCAGGAAGATTGTCGGCGAGAGGATACAGCCCTGGCGGACGCCGGTCTGTACAGAGAAGGGCTCTGTCAGTTTTCCATCGTGGACTACTTGGCATGTGGCGTTTCCATACAGCTGCTGGATGATGGTGATGAACTTGGGTGGAAATCCATAGTGCTGCATCAGTTTCCAGATGACCTCCCTGTCAACGCTGTCAAACGCCTTCTGGAAGTCAACGAAGACGCTGTACAGGGGGGTCTGCCACTCCAGGGACTGCTCGATGATGATCCTCATTGTCGCGATGTGGTCAGTGCAGGATTTATCTTGGCGGAAACCTGCCTGCTCCTCCCGGAGTGCCTTGTCCAGTGTGGTCTTCAGCCTCTCCAGGATGATCCCGGTGAGAACCTTTCCCGGGATGGACAAAAGCATGATGCCCCTCCAGTTGGTGCAGGATGAGAGGTCCCCTTTCTTTGGCAGCTTCACCAGGTGTCCCTTCTTCCAATCGTCTGGCACATCCTCGTTCTCCCAGATCTTCTTCAGGAGCGGGTGCAACATATCGGTGGAGGTCTGGATGTCGGCCCTCAAGGCTTCAGATGGTATGCTGTCCGGACCTGCTGCCTTGCCAGACTTGAGGGTCTTGATGGCTTTCATGATCTCGGTCTTGGTTGGAGGATTGGTGTTGACGTTAAGTAGCTGTGCTGCTGGTGGTATATCTGGCGGGGTTAGTGGTGGGGGCCTGTTAAGTGTTTCTTTGAAGTGTTCCGCCCATCTTGCTCTTTGGTCTTCCTCTCTCGTGATGATGTCTCCGTTCTTGTCCTTGACTGGTCGGGTGGGGTTGCTGTTCTTCCCGGAGAGTGTTCTTGTTATTTCATACAGCCTTTTCATGTTTCGTTGTCCAGCTGCAGTTTCTGCTTCTTCTGTGAGGTCGTTGATGTATTTCTTCTTGTCGTTTCTTGCGCTCCTCTTGACTTGCCGATTGATGTCCCAGTACTGTGCCTGTAGATCACACTTCTGTTCTTGGTCTTGAGCCTGGTTGATCTGGTCTTTCATGTGTTTCCTTTCTGTGATGAGGTCCCAGGTGTCTGTAGTTAGCCATTCCTTATGCTTCCTTGTTCTCTTCCCTAGCACTTCCTTGCATGTTGATGTCCAGATGTCTCGTAGGTTGTGCCAGTGTTCCTCAACTGTCTCGTCTGATAGTGTGCCGAGAGTGCTGAATCTGTTCTTTATCTGACATTTGAAGTCTGTCATCTTAACATCTTCCTTCAAGCTGTGCACATTGTATTTGTAGGATGGTCTTTCTGCCTGGTCTCTGTAGGCTTTCAGTTTTATCTTGATCGTTGCAATGACGAGTTGGTGGTCTGAGGCTGCATCAGCTCCCCGCATTGCTCTTACGTCGTGTAGGCTTCTCCGCCATTTCCTGCCGATGGTGATGTGATCGATCTGGTTTTCGGTTCTTCCATCTGGTGATGTCCAGGTTGTTTTGTGGATGGTCTTGTGGGGGAAGATGGTGCCTCCAATGACCAGGTCATTGGAGGTGCAGAATTCGATGAAGAGTTCCCCATTCTCGTTCTGTACCCCTGTTCCATGTTTGCCCATGATAAGTTCTCTGTTGGTGTTGTCAGTCCCTACTTTGGCGTTGAGGTCTCCCATGAGGATCTTCAGGTCCCTTCTTGGTGTTCTGTCCAGGACGGCTTGGAGCTGTTCATAGAAGTCCTCTTTTTCTTCCGCTACCGCCACGTTGATGGGGGCGTAGCATTGGAGGATGGTGACTTTCCTGCCCTTCGAGTTGAATCTGGCGGTCAGGATTCTTGGTGACACAGGTTCCCAGGACAGGAGAGCTTGTGTTGTTTCAGGTGTCATAAGCAATCCAACTCCATGCGTGTGTGGCAGGCCTTCTTCATGTCCGGAGTGGATGATGGTGTCTCCAGATATGAGTCGTGTGCGTCCTGTTCCTGTCCACCTTGTCTCACACAGACCGAGGATCTTCAAGTTGTATCTGTGCATCTCTCGACTCACTTGTGCTGCTTTTCCTGCCTCATATAGGGTTCGGATGTTCCAGGTCCCTATCCTGGCTGTGGCCTTGGTTGTCAGGAGAGTTGTCGGCGCACTGGCTTCCCTAGGGCTTTCACCAGCTCGCGTCACAAGCTCTTCCAGAGAGGACTCTCCCTCGTCCAAGTTGCGCTGTAGGTCTATAGTTGCGGTTTCTGTAACTGATTCTTTTTTCCGGGAGGAAGTAGTTGGCCTCCTGCTCAACCCCCAGACTTGGAGGACCAGGTTTTTCTGTCAGGGTTTGCTTCCCTTAGACTGCGTTGGTCCACGATTTACACCCCATCCGCCACCCGGGGAACGCGCCTCAGTACGCCGTGCAGTCCCAGCGCGAGGCCAGGTAGGCATCCCGTTGTGTAAACGAGTGTGGATTGTAAAGCGCTTAGAGCTTGGTCTCTAGCCGAGAATAGGCGCTATATAAATATTCATTATTATTATTATTATTATTGCACTGGGTTGTGTTGTACTGCATTGTATTGTATTGCGCTTCATTGTGGTGTATTAGAATGTCTTGTATGACTGGAGTATAGTAGACTGTGCAGCACTGCCATGAGTTGTGTTTTGATGGTTTGTTTTGTTCTGTGTGGTTGTATGCTGTCAAGTGCTGCACTGCACTGTCTTGTGTTCTATTGTATTGTATGTATTGTATTACGTTTCATAGTGAGCATTAGATTGTGTTTTGTATGTCGCATTGGAATAGACTACGCTGCAGAGGCAGATTTCTATGTGTTGAAATTATTCATTGCTTCCCATTCACCATCATCTCCCCCTTTTCTCTTCACCGAAAACTGTATGTCATTTCATTGTATTATTGAACCCTGTCATTTTCTGGTGTATGGTACTGTGTCAAATTATTTTGCCCTTTCACAGATGTCCCAACAAGCCCTGGTGTTTAGCTGTCTATTCATCAGTTGTTCTTGTGTGGCGTTTTCAGTTTAGGAAATATTGACAAAACATCTATTTTCAAAGCCTTCTTTTTTTCCAAGAATGTTTTGTCTTAGCTCCGTATGCTTGGTGTCTGGATCTGTCCTGGGTGAAATGGTGCAGCAAACAGCATCAGTTTGGAGTTATTTACATGCATTTTTGTTTCACCTTGAGACCAAAAGAGGCCTTTCTCATTTGTTATGCCGTTAAATTTCACAAATGATCATTGCTCCCTTGCAGCATAACCAGGGGACACTGAGACCATCGTCTGACTTGGGCGTTGTTAAACACTCCAGCCGCCTGAGTACTTCTTCTTGTCCACTTCCTCCACTCCCTTTCCCTCCACCTCACCCCTTCTACCTCCTTACTTCTTCTCCCCCCTCTCCACACTACATCTTTACGACACCTCTGTCCTTAATCTTAATCTCAAATTTGAGCTGTGGTGTATTGTACTGTGCTCAAGTTAATGAGTTACCAACGTCTCTCGCTCTTGCAGTGTCGGGACGCCAGCAGCAATCGACTGACTGAGAGCACTCCAGCTTCTGTCTACATACTTTTCCCTCCCCTCCCCCTTCCCAGCCCATCGCCTGGACCCTTACTCTCTCTCTCTCTCTCTCTCTCTCTCTCTCTCTCTCTCTCTCTCTCTCTCTCCTCTTCTTTGACTGAAAATTGAGTTGTATTGTGATGGAATCAATGACTCCTTAACGTGTCCAAAGCTCTGACATTGGATGGGTGAGAGGTTTCCAGCTACCAGAGTACGCCTTTCTGTCCCCAACTCTTCTGCCCTGTCCTCCACTGGTTCTTCTCCCTCCCCCTTCCCATTCTTGCTACCCACTTCTCCTTTTTTGACTGTTAACTTAATTGCATTGTGCCGGAATTCATGAGCGTCTCTTGCTGTGTCCTCGGTAGAGTGAGAGGTTTCCAGCGACCAGACTATTTTCTTCAACCTCGGCTCTTCACCTCTCTCTCAGTCATTGCCCCCCCCCCTCCCTCCCCGTCACCTTCATGTCAGCATCTTTCCCTTTCTTGACTGAATAATCTCTTGTTCTGTGTCGTGTTAAAAGTAACACCCCACTAGCGTGCCCCTTCTTTCAGCAGGACTAGTAAACACCAAGTGCATAGCCCGATGTTCGTCGGATGGCAGGTTTCTGTTTCAGAATTTCTTCCTGTTCTGCCTCCTCCCCCACTTAAAAAAAACAACCCTCCAGAACTGAGTTAAGTTATGGAGTTCAGTTATGTCATGCTGTGTTTCTAAAATGAATGGTTCATCAGCAAGCCAGTGCTCCAGCATTGTCTGCAGTGGTGTGGGGTATGGCTGTGGAGGCACTAAGAGCATGGTCAGACCTCAGCAATGCAGAGTCAGAAGTTCCCAACTGCCTGCGTATTTTCTTCCGCTTCTCTTCTGCCGTTACAACTTCCTGCTTCTTTTCCACTGAAAACTGACTGGAGCTGTGTTGTGTCGGAATGAATGACTCATGAAAGTGTCCCTGACTGCAGCAGTGTTGGCGGAGGATTCCTTCATCATTGTCTGATATACGTCACGTGAAGTTTGTAGTTGCTGAGTACTTCTTTTCTGCCCCTCCGCCCCCTTCTACCCTATGCTGACCCACCCACCCCCTTTCTTCCACCCCATCTCCCCAGTTTTTGCCTCAAAATCAAGTTAGACTGGGTCGTACTGTTGGATGAAACTCAAATTAATGTCACGTCGCAAACAGTCTGCCGTTAAGATAGAATCATTTGGCCATTCACATCTTATCATTGGCATAAACAGAAAAAGGGAGTAAATGAGTGTGTAACAGAGAGAGAGAGAGAGAGAGAGAGAGAGAGAGGAGAGGGAGGGAGACACAGAGAGAGAGAGAGAGAGAGAGAGAGACAGACAGACAGACAGACAGACAGACACACAGACAGACAGAGAGTTGGTGATAAATGAAATTTCGAAGTGTACGAATATGTCTGAAGGGACTATATAAACAACTGGTCTTTTATTTTACAAAAGGAAGAACCGGAACTAAACTTGAAAAAAAAAACA
>JAMYXO010003607.1:7500-15000 GCA_033310375.1 Conus canariensis | reverse complement strand
CGGACAGATACAAAAGAGAGACTGACAGAGAGAGAGAGCGACTTTACAGACAGACAGAGAGACAGACAGAGAGACAGACAGACAGACAAACAGAGACAGACAGACAGAGATGAGAGACAGAGACAGAGAGACAGACGGACAGACTGGCAGACAGACGGCATACAGACAGACATAGACTGACCGTGAGAGACAGACAGAGAGACAGACAGACAGACAGACAGAGAAACAGAGACAGACAGACAGAGATGAGAGACAGAGACAGAGAGACAGACGGACAGACTGGCAGACAGACGGCATACAGACAGACATAGACTGACCGAGAGAGAGAGACACTGACAGAGAGACAGAGAGTCAGAGAGAGAGAGAAGGGGAGAGAGAGAGAGAGAGAGAGAGAGAGAGAGAGAGAGAGAGAGAGAGAGAAGAACGGGAAGAGGGAGAGGGGGGGGAGATTGATTGATTAATTGATTGATTGATTGATTGATGATCTTAATACGCAAGGATGAAGATTTTAGGCCAAAGCCTAGTCTGCAATCTGTCCTTGTTATACATACATTATTTCAGAGAGAGAGAGAGAGAGAGAGAGGAGAGAGAGAGAGAGAGAGAGAGAGAGAGAGAGAGAGAGAGAGAGAAAGAAAGAAAGAGAAAGGGGGGAGGGAGAAAGAGAGAAATACTATGTCACAGACACACCAGAGAAACACAGACTAACAAAGACAACAACAACAACAACAAAAAAAGGACAGAGAGACAGACGCACATACACACAGGCACACGCATATGCACGCAACGCACGCAAACACACACACACACACACACCAACACACACACACAAACACCACACACACACACACACACACAACACACACACACCACACACACACGTGCGCACGCGCTCACAGACAGATAGACAGACAGACAGATAGACAGTTAGATAGAGAGACAGACAGATAGACAAGTAGATAGAAAGGCAGACAGATAGAAAGAGGGAAGAGAGACAGACAGACACATACACACACATACAGAGATGAGAGACAGACAAAAAAGAGACAGAGACAGATAGAGAGAGAGACAAACAGAGAAACAGAAAGACAGACAGATGAGCGAGACAGACAGACAGAGATGAGAGAGAGACAGACAGACAGATAGACAGAGATGACAGACGACAGACAGACAGACAGACAGACAGAGAGACAGTCAGACAGAGATAGAGACATACATACATACATATATACATACATACATACATACATACATACATACATACATACATACATACATACATACATACTACAACCGGATACATACAGATAGACTGACCAAGAGAGACAGACACACCGAGAGAGATACAGAGAGAGACAGAGACAGAGAGAGAGAGGGGGGGAGAGGAAGAGAGAGAGAGAAGACCGAGATAGAGAGAGACAGAGAGACAGAGAGAGAGAGAGAGAGAGAGAGAGAGAGAGAGAGAGAGAGAGAGAGGAGGGGGGATATTATGTTCAGAGCAATCTAAGCTCACTCATGAACACAGACACATTCAAACACACAGAGACTAGACAGAGACACAGACACATAAAGACAACAAACAAACAGACAGACGCATATACACACACGCACACACATGTGCACGCATGCACGCACGCACGCACGCACACACACACGCACACACATACACACACGCGTACGCGCACATGTGCTCCCAGACAGGCAGGCAGATAGACAGACAGACAGATAGAGAGGTAGATAGACAGACAGAAATATAGAAAGAGAGAAAGAGCACACACACACCACACACACACACACACACACCACACACACACACAACACACACACACACACACACAGCCACAAAGACAGAGATCAGAGAGACGGAGACAGAGACAGACAGACAGACAGACAGACAGGAGACAGACAGACACAAAGAGAGGGAGACACGAGCAGAGAGATAGACAGAGAAACATGAGAGATAGAGAGACAGACAGACAGACAGACAGAGATGAGAGACAGACAGACAGAGATGAGAGACAAACAGACAGACAGACAGGCAGACAAACAGACAGACAGACAAATATACATACAGATAGACTGACCAAGAGAGAGAGAGAGAGAGAGAGAGAGGAGAGAGAGAGAGAGACTATGTGACATCAAAAAGTGACGGGGGGAAAGGGGATATTATGTTCAGAGCATCTCACTTACGCATGAACACAGACAGAGACACAGACACACAAAGACAACAAACAAATAGACAGACAGATAGACACACATATACACACGCACACACATATGCACGCACGCATGCACGCACGCACGCACTCACGCACACGCATACACATAATACAGACAGAGCAAGGGACACGCGTACAATACACGCACATGCATGCACACACAAACACACACACATAAACAAACGCGCGTGCGTGCATTCACAGACACATACGTACCTACAGACAGACAGACATTTAGACAGACAGAAAGGCTCATTCGCACACACACGCAAAGACATGCGCGAGCGCGCGTGCTCACACACACACACACACACACACACACACACACACACACACACACACACACACACACACACACACTGAGTGATATGACACCAACATACAACACACACACACACACACACACACACACACACACACACACACACACACACACACACACACACAAGTGAGTGATATGAGTTACAGAGCAAAGAGATTGAGTTGGGAGAGAGAGAGAGAGAGAGAGAGAGAGAGAGAGAGAGAGAGAGAGAGAGAGAGAGAGAGAGAGAGAGAGGGACAGACAGAGACAGACAGAGAGAGACAGACAGACAGAGAGAGAGAGAGACAGAGAGAGAGAGAGACAGAGAGAGAGAGAGAGAGAGAGAGAGAGAGAGTCTCTGTGCGTCGGTGAACAGACTGAGTGTGTGCGTGGGTGCATACGCGCGCTTGCGTGCGTGCGTGTGTGAGTGCGTGTGTACATGTGTGCGGGGTGTGTGTGTGTGTGTGTGTGTGTGTGTGTGTGTGTGTGTGTGTGTGTGTGTGTGTGGTGTGCGTATCCGTGCGTACGTGCGTGCACGCGGTAAATAACGATTTTTTTTAATCGCAGAAGCAATATTGGCGGGAACAGCTGTTGCAAGTGAGGTTTCAAAACGGAGTGACTGAGAGCGGAAAATGAAGCACAATTTAGAAAGAGAGGGGGGTAGTTACCTCCAAGAACATAGACGAACAAAGTACAGGACAAGACACAAGGCATTTCGGCCTCTCGGGTCTTCTTCAGGCAAAAACAGAAGACCCAAGAGGTTGAAACGCATTGTGTCTTGTCCTGTACTTTGCTCGTCTATGTCCTTGGCGGTAACTAACCCCCATTCTTTCTAAATGTTGCAAGTGACACTAGAGTCATTTTGGCATTGATTCCTCCCCCTTGAACATGTTTCACGGTCAGTTAGACTTGGTTTCAGCGCGTTTTTCCGAGTCACTGTGCGGCGGTATTTTCAACTCGATTCTAACATTTCAAAATTTTCAACTGCATTTTTATGCATTTATCTTCATTACAAGATCTGGCCATTGCATATGATGGATGAAAACAGCTACCTGTGCTGCGTGACAGTCAAAAGCTCCGTAGACCCGACTCTGGCGTGGAGATCATCAGGAGAGAATGCGTCGCTGTTTCGGGCTCTTCCTCTCGACAGCTGTAATGACGCACCGAGCCCCCTCACCGATGTGAGGTCTCCTTGCCAGTTTGACTGTGTGCCTTTTCTGTCAACCGTCAGAACTCGCACCAGCTTGTGTCCTCTCTCTTCAGCCAGATCCAATGACTTGCTTTCTCAACAGTCTCCTGTAGGGCTTTTGTCATGGCATTCCCTTTCTTCGGACCAAGTCCAGCCACTCTCATCCACTTTCTGACGCTAGTCGCGATGAAACCTCTGCAGCCGACTTCAACTGGGAAATGGGTTGCTTTCCATCCCGCCTCCTTGCATTCTTCAACAAGAGTCTCATAGCGATTTTCTTTCCGCTCGTGTGCCTCGCTGATATTGTCTTCGTGAGGCACAGTGAGTTCCACCAGGTGTACCTCTTTCTCTTCCTCACTCCATATCACCAGGTCTGGCTTCTTCGTTGTTGGGATGGGGAAGAATCTCTTGCAGCCCTCTAGGTCTGCTGCTACCTCCCATTGACCACCGCTCTGACCTTCTGTGGCTTCATTCGCCTTCTTTCTCTCAGGAACCTTGCCTCCTTGCGGCACAAATTCGATCATGCCCAGTCCGTGTTTCTGTGGCCTAGGAGCGTATTTTCCCTCTTCCGCCTGCTCCTTCGCCATCTTGGTGAACACTTTGAGCACTTCGTTGTGTCTCCAGGTGTATCTGTTCAGAGCCAGGTGGCAGTTTGAGAGGATGTGCTTCATGGTTCCTCGTTTGCCGCACCTACACTTGTCATCTTCCTGGACCTTCCATCTGACTAGGTTCACTGGCGAAGGCAGAACGTCATAGGTGGACCGGAGAAGGAAGCTGAGTCTCGATGTGTTCCACTTCCAGATCTCACTCCATCCAATCTTTCTTTCAACTACATGCTCTTCCCACCCGGTCACCTGTCCTTGCTGGGCACACTGGATGAGATGAACTTCTCGCTTTTCAGCCTCAATCTTTCGTACCTGCCCTGTTGCAGCTGTTCTTCTGTCCCGCTGAGACATTTTCCTGAAAGGTCTGAAGTCACCGTTGCCAAGCCCCGCCCTGTCAGCCTGTACTGGCCCGACAATGTCGCCATGTTCCAATGAAGAGATGATCTCGTCGGTTGCATCCTCTGCCTTCCACTTTCTTGCTGTTTTGACATCCGGTGGCTTGCCACTGATCTCTTGGTCCCTCGACTCCCTCAGCATCATCACTGTCCTGACCTTTCCTGCCTTGTAGATCTCCACGATGGATGTGAGGGGTAGCTGCAGCGCGCCTTTCTGCCTGTACAGGGCTGATGTGTTGATTGTGCGAGGTAGCCCAAGCCACTTCCTGATGTAGGTATTGCAAGTTCTCTCAATCATCTCAACTCTCGACAAGGCGACTTCGTACATTGTCAGCGGCCATGCCAGTCGCGGGTAGAGGGCAAACTGTAGACACCATATCTTATGCTTTCCTGGCAGTTTTGTCTGGTCAATCGCTTTCAGCCCATCTTCAGCCTGCCTCATGATCGCCACGCCTCGGCTCCTGTCAGACAGAGTTCCCGCGTACCACCGCCCCAAACTTTTCACAGGTTCATCTTTTACTGTAGGCATCTGTTCCCCTACAATTGTGAACTTCTGTTGTTTCTGCTTCCCTTTGTGAAAAGTCAGGCTTCTAGATTTCTTGGCTTTGAACTTCATCCTGGACCAAGTGATCAGCTCATCCAACCGGGTCAAAACATTCTGCATTGTGTCCACTTCTCTTGTCAGTAGGGTCACATCATCCATGAAGGCTTTCTTCGGTGATCTCACTTTTGCTTTTTCCTCAGAGCAGTCTGCAGATCTCAGCAGCATCTCCATCACCAAGATGAACCAGATGACAGATATAGTGCAGCCAGCTGCAATCCCAATCTCCAGTCGGTGCCACTCAGTTGTGAAGTCTTCGGTTGAGAATCGCATCTGGAAGTTGCCGTAGTATTCTCTCATGATGCCTTGCACCTCGTGTGGGATGTAAAAGAACTCCATTGCTTTCATCAGCAGTTCATGGGGTACGGATCCGTAGGCATTCGCCAGATCCAACCAGACCACATTTAGGCTTTCTTTGGTTTTCTTGGCCTCCTGGATTGCATCCCAAATGGAGAAAGCATGTTCGATGCATCCTGGGATCCCTGGTATACCGGCTTTCTGCACGCTCTCATCCACATAGCCGTTGCTTTGCAGATATGCCACCGTCCTTTTCGCAAGTATTCCCATGAAGATCTTGCACGCCACGTTGATGATGGAGATAGGTCGAAACTGCCCTATGTTCTCTGCATTTTGTTCCTTTGGTAGGTACACACCTTCAGCTCTGCACCAATCTTCGACAAGCTCCTTGTCATCCCACAACTCACTCAGCATCGTGAAAAGGATGTACCTTAGCTTGTCACAGTACTTGAACACCTTGTAGGACACGCCATCTGCTCCAGGTGCACTTTTGGCTCTTGCTTTTCTGACAAACTCATCCACTTCTTTCTCTCTGAATGGTCCAAGCTGGAAGCTCACGCCAGGGGCAGTTGGACGCTTGGGGCCTCTCATATCTGGCAGTGGCTCTCCCTTTTTGGATCGCTGTACGTCTGTTTAACATGAGTGTCCAGCTCCTCTTTCGTACACTTCAACTTCCCACTCCGCGCCTCTACGAACAATTTCTTAGCTGCTTCATATGGATTCTTCAGAAATTGCTCACGTGCTCTTCTGCTTTCTTTTCTTCTGGTACACCTTCTCTCTTGCCTCTGCAGGTCTCTGCTCTTTTTCTTTAGGTCTTCAAACAAGGTTTTCAGGCCTTCTTCCTCTTCTGGTGGTGCACTTTTTCTCTGCTTCTTCAGGTCTCGTTTCTGTTTTCTTAGTTCTGCTAGCGCTCTCTGCCTTCTGCTCAGCCCCCCTTTCTTCGCTGGTGCTTTCTTCTTTCCCTCACCGCTGCCAAACTCTTCGATTGCTGACTCGTAGATGTTCTTTGCAAACTCACCCAACATCTCTTTAGCATCACTTCTGCTGGCCTTCTCCTCAGCTTCTTTCAGTTTCTTCTGGACTTTTTCTTCCAGTGCCTTGTACTTTGCCTTCTCGTTGGCAGCAGGCCACAGAATTCTCGGCTTCCTTGCCCCTGGCTCCTGAGTTTGCTGATCCGCAACACTCTGGGTCGGGTAGAAGGAGAGTCGACTGAAACACTAATCGATCCACTGTGGTTATCATCCTGGGATGATTTGCTTCGCGTCTTACGATCTGTCGATCTGCACTGTCTTCTCTCCCTCATACATGCCTTCCCCTGGTGCACTCTCAACCCCCGCCAGGTGCCGAACTTTCTGCTGCACTGTCCGCAAGTGAAGCTGTTTTCTCGTTGATCTTGATTCGTTGTCCTGTCCATGCCTGGGTCGTTGTCCGTTGAATAAATCCTTGTGGATCCATTCTCTACTCCCCCCTCTCGGTGGATCCTGGGGCTGTCTCTTCTGTTTATTTCCAAACTTCAAGCAAACATTTATGAGTAGTTTTAGAGCTGTGACAATGCGTGCTGCCCATGAACCTATCACATCACACACACACACACACACACACACACACACACACACACACACACACACACACACACACACACACACACAGACCTTAATGGGTTTTTTTCTTTGAGAAGAGAGGGCTGACTATTAATTTAAATGAACTCAATGAAATCTTGACGGCACCGGGCTGCCGACTCTCAGAACATCGTTTCACGTCACGACAGCACCCGTCAGCCGTAGGAAAGCTACGATGGTTTTTTGTTTTTGTTTTTGTTTTTCTTTTTTTCTTAATCGCAAAAGCAATATTGGAGGAAGACAACTGTTGGAGGTGAAACTAGAGTCATTTTGGCAT
>JAMYXO010003607.1:0-2500 GCA_033310375.1 Conus canariensis | reverse complement strand
AATGGACAGTCAGCCGACAGAATGAGAGGGGGAAAGAGAGATCCAGAGAGTGACAGAGTGAGACAGAAAGAGACAGTGAGAGAGGCAGAGGGAGGGGGAGAAAGACAGAGGGACAGAGAGGCGGGCGGAAGAGAGAGAGATGGGAGAGGGGGGAGAAAGAAGGGAGAGAGAGAGAGGGGGGAGAGAGAGACACGAGAGAGAGAGAGAGACAGAGACAGAGACAGAGACAGAGACAGAGACAGAGACAGAGAGACAGAGAGAGACAGATGAGAAGAGAAAGAAGGGGGAGCAGAGAGAGATGGATGGAGAGACGGAGAGGACAAGAGAGAGAGAGAGAGAGAGAGAGAGAGAGAAGAGAGAGAGAGAGAGAGAGAGACCTATCTACGGACGGACGGACTGACGCATGGACGGACGGACAGGGGGGTGGGGTTTGAGAGAGAGAGAGAGAGAGAGAGAGAAGAGAGAGAGAGAGAGAGAGAGAGAGAGAGAGAGAGAGAGAGAGAGAGAGAGAGAGAGAGATTATATGTCAACCCCGTCACGGCACTTTCCTCACTTATTCTCACAATCCATCTTCAAACCCGACTTCTTGCCCTTTGAGAGAGAGATGAGTAACAAACCATAACAGTGATGGTGGTGTTGTGGTCTGAAACACACACACACACACACACACACACACACACACACACACACACACACACACACACACACACACACACACACACACACACACACACACACACACAACACGTGTGTGTACATGTGCGTACGTGCGTGCGCGCGCGTGAGTATACATGTGTGTGCGCGGGCGTGTGAGTGCATACATGCATGCATGCGTGCATGTGTGCATGTGTGTGTGTGTGCGCGCGCGCGCGCGCGCGCGTGTGTGTGTGTGTGTGTGTGTGTGTGTGTGTGTGTGTGTGTGTGTGTGTGTGTGTGTGTGATGTTTTTTTTTCTTCTTTGTGACGAGACGGCTGACTATTGATTTAATTTAATTGAATGAAATCTTGATGGCACCGGGCTGCCGCCTCTCAGAACATCGTTTCACGTCACGACGGCACCCGACTGCTGTGGGAAAGCTACGATGTTTTTTTAATCGCACAAGCAATATCGGCGGGAGACAACTGTTGCTAGTGAAACAAGATTCACTTTGGTATTGATTCCTTCCCTTTAACCGTGTTTACTGGTTCTCTGTCGCTCTGTTCTTGGTCATTCTTTTCTGTTTCCTGTACAGCTAGTGTAGCGAAAGCCACTCTCACTGAACAAGACCACTGATCAAGTTTAAGAATAGACATACAGACAGACAGACTGAGAGACAAAGAGACAGAAGAAGAAGAAGAAGAAGAAGAAGGCAGACAGACAGACAGACAGACAGACAGACAGAGAAGAACACAGACAGACAGACACACACACAGACAGATAGACAGAGAGACAGAGAGACAGAGAGACAGGTAGACAGATAGAGAGACAGACAGACAATTAGAGAGATAAGGAGAGAGAGTGAGGGACAGAGACAGAGACAGACAGACAGACAGACAGACAGAGAGAAAAAGAGACAGACAGAGAGACACACAGAGAGACAGTCAGAAAGGCAGACGGACAGCCAGAGATGAGAGAGATAGAGACAGTGATAGACAGACAGAGATTGGGGACAGACAGACAGACAGACAGACACAGACAGAGATGAGAGAGAGGGAGACAGACAGGCAGACAGGCAGGCAGACAGGCAGGCAGACAGACATACAGATAGACAGACCGAGAGAGACAGACACACTGACAGACAGACAGAGAGAGACAGAGAGAAAAGAGAAGGAGGGAGACACGATGAGACAGAGAGGCAGACAGACAGACAGACAGACAGACAGACAGAGAGAGAGAGAGAGAGAGAGAGAGAGAGAGAGTCAGAAACAGAGAAACAGAGAGAGAGATAGAGATAGAGAGAGAGAGAGAGAGAGAGAGAGAGAGAGAGAAGATACTATGTGACATAACAAAAAGTGATGGGGGGGGGGGGGGGTAATCATATTCTGAGTATCTAAGCTCATGCATGAACACAGACACATACAGACACGAAGACAGAGAGAGAGAGAGAGAGAGAGAGAGAGAGAGAGAGAGAGGAGAGAGAGAGAGAGAAAGACAAAGACAACAAACAGATAGACAAACAGACGCACATACACACACGCACACACATATGCACGCACACACGCACGCACACGCACACACACACACACACACACACACACACACACACATACACACACACACATACACGCCCGCGCGCGCACACACACACACCACACACACACACACACACACACACACACACACACACACACACACACACACACATACGCGCGCGCTCTCCCAGACAGGCAGACAGATGGACAGACAGACATATAGGCAGGTAGATAGACACAGAGAGAGATAGATAGAGAGAGAGAGAGGGGGGGAGAGAGAGACACACACACACACACACACACACACACCACACACACCACGCACGCAC
>JAMYXO010000360.1:42500-50779 GCA_033310375.1 Conus canariensis | reverse complement strand
CTTCGCCGTTAATCTCTCTCTCTCTCTCTCTCTCTCTCTCTCTCTTTTCTCTCTCTCTTCTCTCTCTCTCTCTCTCTCTCTTTGATTTGTATGAAATGGATGACTTTTTTTTTTTACGTCATTCGAAAGATATGGTTGTAAATAGCTTTGGGAAAACGTTAATGGATTTTTTTTTTGTTTGATATGAATATCTTAAATGGTTTTGTGATGGAGATAAAGAGGGTAATTACACTTTTGTATCCCCTAATGGATGTAGTCTGGTTGATTACTTTTTGATTCATGTTGATTTATTACGAAATTTGATTTGCATGTTGGTGACTGTGTTCATTCGTGGCAT
Organism: Conus canariensis; assembly: GCA_033310375.1. NCBI lineage: Eukaryota > Metazoa > Mollusca > Gastropoda > Neogastropoda > Conidae > Conus > Conus canariensis. The sequence continues at coordinate 50,442 of JAMYXO010000360.1, read as the reverse complement.
TTACCATCGAAGTTGTATGGAATAAACGTTCACCGGAATTTTGGAAAGTAACCAGGTAAACAACCAGGTGAAGAAAAAATTGTTTGGTCGAATGAAAATGTCCATAAATATAAAGAGAACTTGAAAGTGATGAGTTCCAAAGTTGTTTACAGTCAGCCCTCCTGCAAATGGATATTGATATAAATGATAGTTTAAATCTTTTTGTTAATGCTTTATATGGAGCTGCTGCATGTATGGTCCGCACGTAGGTCAAGGTCGAATAAAAAGTAATGGCTGGTTTGATGCTGAATGTGAGAGAAAGAAAGCAGAAGTAAAAAGGCTGCTAAAAAGATTTCAGAGATGTAAAACAGCTAGTGATAAAAAAAAGAGTAGTATATGCAGTATCACGAAAAGAATACATCAAACTGAGAGAAACTAAGCAATTAGAATTTGAGGAAAATAGACTAAAGAAATTAAGAGAATCCATAAACGATTCTAAAACATTTTGCTCAGTAATAAGATCTGTTAATAAGAAAAGCTTAATTTATAATGAAATCTCCATCCAACAATGGTATGATCACTTTTTTCATGTTTTCAATGACTCAGATAATACTGTTTCCTCTGGAAGAAGACATTTCACTGGATGATGAGGATGGATCTGTGCCACTGTTCAATAACACCATTTCTAGAGAAGTAATGGATGGTATCAGACATTTAAGGACGGGGAAAAGTGCTGGACCCGACAGAATTGTTGGGAGAAATGTTAAAAGAAGCAAATTCTATCATACTTGATTTTCTTGTTCGCTTATTTAATGAGCTTTTTGAACACGGCAATTTTCCTTTAGAATGGGCTAAATCTATTTTATTCCAATTTACAAAAAAAGTGATTCCAGTAATCCAGATAATTATCGTGGTATAGCACTCACTAGCACCATTAGTAAAGTGTATACTCATATCTTGAACAAAAGATTATCAAAATGGGCTGAAAATGAGGAAAAATATTAGAAGAACAAGCAGGTTTCAGAGCAAATTATAGTACTATTGACCATATATATACACTATATTTCACTTGTACAGAAATATTTATTGAGCAATTATAACTCTATATAGCCTTTGTTGACTTCAGGAAGGCTTTCGACTCTGTGAATCGTAATACTCTTTGGAACGTGTTGCGTAAAAGTGGAGTGAATGGAAAACTTTATTTGGCTATTCGTGGTATGTATAATTCTGTGCTGGCATGTGTGCGTGCAAAAAGTGAATATTCTAATTATTTTGACTGTTCAAAGGGTGTAAAACAAGGCTGCCTTTTGAGCCCACAATTGTTTTCTTTTTTTTTTATTAATGAGTTAGCAATTGAAATATCAAAAAAGGAAAGCACGGTATTCAATTAATCTCAGGAGCTGTTGAGATATTTTTTGCTTCAATTTGCTGACGATGTTATTCTAATGTCTCAAACAGTTATAGGTCTCCAAAACCAACTAAAGTCACTAAAAGAAGAAACAGATCGTTTTAGGATTAACTGTTAATTTAGATAAAACTAATATTATTGTATTTAGAAATGGTGGGACACCTTTCAGTGCATGAAAAATGGTTCTATGGAAATGAGAAATAAAAGTTGTCAATTCTTACAAATACCTAGGAATGATATTTTCAACAAGATTAAGTTTGAATTTTGCTTGGGAAGAGGGAAGCAGAAAGGGTAGAAAGGATGTAATTGAAATTTTGAAGTCATTAAAAAAGCTAAATACTATTGACTGTAATCTATTTTGGAAATTATTTGATGCCCAAATAGAACCTAGTCATACTTATGCTGTTGAAATATGGGGTTTGTACTCTAATCAGAAAATGGAAAGATTGCATACATATTCTATAAAACGTTTTCTTCATTTACCTTTACATGCTTCTAATACTATGCTATATGGAGAAACCGGCCGATATCCTTTGTACATAAGATCTTTTGTCAAGTGCATAAAATACTGGCTAAAAATTATAAAACTGCCTCAGTCTCGATTGTGCAAACAAGCATACGACATGATGGTAATTCAACTCGAGATGGTAAAGAGAATTGGGCCTATCAAGTAAAAAAAAAGTATTGTCTGTAAATGGTTTTGGTATTGTATGGATGTCACAGGGGTTGGAAATGATAGACAATTTTATTTCAGAGTTTAAAGACAGACTGATATGTTCGTACAAACAAAACTGGCATTCGGCTATTGAGAACAATGAAAAATACAGTTGCTTTTCTTCATTTAAAAATGTCTTTCAAGCTGAAAATTATTTATATATTATATCAGACAAATGGCATAGGATTAATTTTGTTCGATTTCGATTCAGAACTCTCGGATTTAATACAAAGAAAAGATGGTATTTGCCTGGGGCTTCCTCGGAATCTTCATGCCCTATGTGTGGTTATGATGTTGAGGATGAAAAACATTTCTTATTCCATTGTACAGGATATGTAACATTACGGAACAAATGTGATTTTTTTCATACGGATCTAGCTCAGACTCATAATGTTACATCTGTTTTACTTTCAAATGACGAAATGATTATCAAATCAATTGCGAAAAGAAAAGATTAACCCACTATGATGCATAATCCATTAATATGATGAAGATATAAAATGAATATTCATATATCATATGATAAAGTGGATGGTCGAATTTCATATATTTTTGACTGCGTGTGCGTGCGTGCTTATCTGCGTGTGTATATGTGTGTATGCATGTGATGTGATTGGGCGAATGTGTGTGTGTGTGTGTGTGTGTGTGTGTGTGTGTGTGTGTGTGTGTGTGTGTGTGTGTGTTGTGTGTGTATGGGTATGTCTGCGTCGGCGTGTGTGTGTGTGTGTGTGTGTGTGTGTGTGTGTGTGTGTGTGTGTGTGTGTGTGTGTGTGTATAGGTTGTCTGCGTCGGCGTGTGTGTGTGTGTGTGTGTGTGTGTGTGTGTGTGTGTGTGTGTGTGTGTGTGTGCGCGCGCGCGCGTGTGTGTGTGTGTGTGTGTGTGGTGTGTGTGTGTGTGGTGGTTGGGTGGGGCTGGTGGGTGAGTGCTTGGGATATGTATTTATGTGGCTAAATGATCATTATATAACTGATTGAAGTTTCGTTGAGATATTTTTTGTATTTTTTAGTATTGATTTCATATGCCAGCAATATTTCCTTTCTGAACCTATTGTTACCCCCCTTGTCATCAGACCGTAATGGTAATGACAATAAAATATCGTGAATCGTGAATCTTCTCTCTCTCTTCTCTTCCTGTCTCTGTCTCTGTCTGTCTGTCTGTCTGTCTGTCTGTCTGTTCTCTCTCTCTCTCTCTCTCTCTCTCTCTCTCTCCTCCTCTCTCTCTCTCTCTCTCTCTCTCTCTGGGCTGGGGATCGTGAACTGCGTTTCAGTCGAGCAGTCATGCATTGATGGCTGTGTAGTTTCCTTCTTTTTTGGGCGGATATTTACAAAGTACCTTCCTCAACTTTTACCAGTACCCCCACCAGATATCATGCCTTCAGCAGCACTTGCTTTTAGAGCGAGCTGTGGCAGGTTCGTCCACATCTACATCGCTTTTATATCGTAGCGAGCCAGGAAGAAGACGGCTATGCGGATCGCCACGTTGACACCGCATGCGAAGCTAGACGGTATAGCCCTTGGCCTGCTCCTAACCTTAATTTTCTGGGGCGGATTCCTTCTACGCTGTGGAGACGTGGAGCAGAACCCAGGACCCAGGACGGACAGTTTGAAGCAGACCAGGCTCGGCAGCTCAGGACGCAGGGTCAGCGTGGACAGGACTAGAGCTTCGCCGGCGGACAGCGGACGGACGACACCCACCTCTCCCCAGCAACCCACCAATGCGGACATCATGGGTATGTTGACGTCAATGAACTGTACCTTTAGAGAAATGAGCAATAAATTTACGGACTTGGAGAGAAATGTCAATGCCTAAATGACCAGTTCCCAGCGTTACAAAGTGGTGTGAAAGATCTGAGGGACGAGGTGGAGACTTTAGGGAAAGAAAATTCAAACTTTGCAAAACAGAACTCTGACCTCATATCAAGAATTGAACAATTAGAACTAAAAACGGACGACTTAGAGGAAAGATCAAAACCTAACAATTTAATCTACGGTATTCCTAAAGATCAGAATGAATCTGTGGAACAGTGCGAAGGCAAAATCCATGACCATGAGATATAAATCTGATCAACTTGGATTGACACGGAACACCGAGTTTGATCGAGTTCACAGGCTAAGGCTAAATCCCAAACCGGACTCTCCTGTAATCGCCCGATGTTCTTTTATAAGGACACGTTACGTATTTTGAAAGAAAAACGGAAATTGAAAGGTAGCGACATTTTGTGGGAGAGGATTTTTCTTCTCGTGTGCGAACCATAAGACGTGGCCTTTCCCCTCATCTGAAAAAAGCAAGGTCTGAAGGGAAACGAGCAACGATGATCTTTGATCATCTGCTTATCGACGGAACGAAGCATTTCCTGGATGACCACTGCAACCTAAAAGAGTCCAGGTAGGGGGGTGGCCGGCCACTGGAGAAGAATTTTCCGTACACTGGTGTAACAAGAAAGGGAAGGCACAAAAAAGATGCACCGGTGGAAACGCCTGTCGGTGGTGGCAGTGTCAGTGGTGAGCGGGATGTTGACGCCTGTCGTGTGGGAGTGTCAGTGGTGAGCGGGATGTTGACGCCTGTCTGGTGGCAGTGTCAGTGGTGAGCGGGATGTTGACGCCTGTCGTGGTGGCAGTGTCAGTGGTGAGCGGATGTTGACCTGTCACTGTGCAGTGTCATGTGAGCGGGATGTGACGCTGTCCTGTGGCAGTTCATGGTGAGTGGAATGTGTGGCATGAGAGAGTTCAGTGTGAAGTGCGATAATCGTAGATGTTGCGTTATACATACAACAGCACGCCTTGCCCTGCTTGCAACATCTTTACATGAAGAGACAGACAGACTTCAGACTTGACTTCAGACGAGACTTCAGCTTCAGACTTCAGACGTTTTATTATATCCCCATATACACAAGGAAAATGTTTTTGCAGGCATGTAAAACACAAATACAAACAATTCAACATTGATAAATCAATCTGTGGGTAAAACAGGCCTCTAAAACAAAATCATAGACACCTTTTCCAATGTGGTTTATGTAATGTACAAAATTAGCCATTTATAATTATACAAATCCATACCCAAACATTTACACCCCCCAAACACACACACACACACACACACACACACACACACACACACACACACACACACACACACACACACTCACTACCAACGTGTGTGTGCACCGCGTACCCAAACCCACATCACTCTCTCTCTCTCCTCACCTCTCCACCCATCCTCCTCCACACTCCTCCACCTCACCCCCCCCCCCCCCTCCCCCCTCCCCTCCCCCCCCCCCCTCCCCCCCCCCCCCCCCATTCATCCTTCTCAACCACTTCTCAATCTTGCTGTCATACAATATGTACATAGGGTGGAAAATGAACTATAATATATGAATGACTGGGAGACTGAGATGGAGGAAACAGTGAAGATGATAACAGAGAAGAGAGGGACAGACAGAGACAAACCAAAAGGGGAAGGAAGAGAGCATGTGAGTTAGAGACAGACATAGTGAAGGTGAGAAAGAGAGAGACTCAGAGAGCGACAGATCGTCGGGCACGGAGAGACAGACACCAGAAAGAGAGAGACAGAGAGGGAGGGGTATGAGAAGGAGAGAGACACAGAGAGAGGGAGAGACAGACAGACAGACGGACAGAGACGAAGAGCTAAAACATGGACAAAATCTAAGACGATAACCATTTAAGACCCAAAATCACACTTAACTTCTTACACACTCCCCCCCCCCCCCCCTAACCTCTCTCCCCACCATCTACTAGCCCCACCACACAACACACACACACACACACACACACACACACCACGCACGCACGCACGCAGCACGCACGCACGCACGCACGCACGCACGCACGCACACACCACACGCACACGCACGCACGCACACACACACGCACACACACACACACACACACACACACACACACACACACACACACACACACACACACACCACACACAACACACACACACACACACACACACACACACACACACACACATAATTATAATCATCATCAAAAAGGTGTTAAAAATCAGACTAGCATTAAAACAAAGCAGTCAATTCATAGCACGTGCATTTTCTAAGTTACACATTGTCCAGGACGGGGAAAATCGTGATGGTATTGCTTAAGTGCACTAAGTTGATGTATTATTAGTCAGGCTCAACACACCAAGGTTATCTCTGCACTCATACACGCATATGCACACTCATGCGCCCACCAAACATTCACCTCTCTCTGGGAATGGGATGTCACACATTCGTTTCTCTCCTAACACGACTGAGCACAAGAAATACAATTTCTATGCTACTTATAATCAAACATGAAGAATCCAATCACACAAAATGCAATAATCAAACCAGAAAAGATCAATACGTCCTAATCCCGGGTTATAATAAAATGACTTCTTACCTGGCCAGGTTTTCACACACACAACCACGCTTTCACACCACACCACAGTTCTTGAAAAGTCTCTTCACGTCTTCTTCAGCACTGCTTGATGGTGACGCCCTTGGTTGACTGGCTCCAGGTTTCAGGACTGGGTCTTGTGGTCGTCTCTGGGATCTCGACGTAGAACTCTTCTTCTTCGTCTCTTTCACCCACCTCTGGGTTCAAATTCAGTTTGTTTGTCTTCACCCACCTCTGGGCTTCAAGCTTAGTTTTCTTCTCTTCCAGCTTGTCTTTCCCTAAGACTTTGCTGTCTCTTCTATCTCCCAGACCACGTTTCTCTCGACCCGTTCTCTGTCCTGCCCACCCTTCCTCTTCTCTCTCTCTCCTCCTCTCTCCTCTCTTCTCTCTCTCTCTCTCTCTCTCTCTCTCTCTCTCTCTCTCTCTCTCTCTCTCTCTCTCTCTTGTGGTGTTCTCCTTTCACGTTGTTCTCCCTCAGTTTATATAGGGATGGAAACAAAGGATTCCCCTTCGGGCCATGCCTTTGTCCATGCTGCTTCTCAAACCCCTAGTTCACAAGTACTCTGAATTCTCCATTGCTACATTCTCCACACATCTGCATTTACACACATCCCTACCTAATTGATTAGCAAACAAACACTTGGCACCAGATGGACATCGAAAATTCCCGCCGACTTCGGAGGCCACTTTAACACAGTAATTATCTTAAAGAGGGCTACGATAACAACATCCACGCGCGTTCAACCAGCCTGACAATAGAACCAACCCAGTGACCCACGGCAATACCATCCGAACGAGTCCAAGACTCCTGCTCTTCAATGACTGTTTACAAAAGAACCTCAGCTGACTGAGTATTTAGCGCTCATTTGGTGCACCGAGGTCTTAGTGGTTACATTCCTCTCCCCTTTCGCTGTCGGGCCTGTCCGAACTTGGTAGAGTACTTACTACCTTAGGTGCCATCTGTCACCTGACCACTTCGTCCTCCTCGACACAGTTCGACCGTGTGCGATGGGTACGGCGCACTTGTTAATGGTTCTATTACCTATTTGTATACTACGTACAACGTCTCTTTGCCTCTAAGCGTTTAATGGCTTTTGTGAGAGGTTGAACGCCTTTGACAAATTCCCCCCACTTCAAGACAATGCCCTGCATTGGCTAAAACACATTCAAGGAGCTGAAACTCTCACAATTCTCTCATTTAAACCAACTCTATTCTAGGCTTCTCATAAGCCTACTTACACCAGAGAACGCACGCAAGATTTATCTTGCAACAAAATTTGAGAAAAAATCAATACATACACACTAACCAAGCAAATATCAACACAATCTGAAATCTCCACCAGCTCTAAGTAGTGTGGCCATATATAGATAAACATTATGTTTCTACGGAAATTCTCTCCCTTTCTCTTCATACACGTGCCCGCAACCAGCCACGTC
>JAMYXO010000360.1:7500-27500 GCA_033310375.1 Conus canariensis | reverse complement strand
ACCGGGATGAGATCCTTCGACCGCTGGCTGTGCCTACACTGCAGCAGATGGGACCGAGGGCTGTCTACCAGGATGACAATGCTCGCCCCCACAGGGCAAGGATGGTCAACGACTTCTGCAGCAGTCTGGAGTCAACAGAATGGAGTGGCCAGCATGCAGTCCCGATCTCAACCCCATTGAGAACCTCTGGGATGAGCTGGATCGCAAAGTGAGGAGCCACCCCCCTCCCAGGGATGCCCAACACCTCTACCAGATGCTGCCGGCTGAGTGGCAGGCGCTTCACAAGGAATTTCACCAACCTGTCAACTCGATGAGGACTCGCTGCGTCACATGCCAGAACACCCATGTTACACGCATACTGACTTGACCATCATGAGCCCTGCCCTTGATTTCAATGACATATACGGAAATCAAATTTGAACGTACCCACTTTAATCAAATAACACACAAACGATGCTCGAGATTGAAGGCAATGTGTAATCGTATCACTAAGAATGGAAACAATTGGCCAAACTCACGCATTGACTTTCTATTTGACAGTATGAATGTTTTGAAAGTGATCCCATAACCTCTTTGTGTTAGCTATATCCATTCCCCTCAACACGACTTAAACCATCACTATCATCATCACCACCATCATCACCGCAACTGTCACTATCGTCCCTCTCATCATCACCCACTCCCATCATCACCGTGATCTTCATCACCTCGACAACAGTCATCATCATCATCATCATCATCATCACCATCATCATCATCATCATCACCATCATCATCATCATCATCACCATCACCATCATCATCATCACCATCACCATCATCATCATCATCATCATCATAATAATATAATAATAATGATTTTCTTATATAGCGCTTAATCAAACGAATTTCTCTAAGCGCTTTACAAAGTCATACTACATTCACCCTTCTCATATACAATAATACACCTTACACCCAACTACAAATACTATTACTACAATAACTAACAAATCCTAATCCTACCAATGTGACATTCACTTATTTTTCAAATATCACTACAAAAACTTAATCCTATAACGTTCAATCATACAACAAATACATATAATAGAGAACATACACATACGCTACATTTGAAAAGGCCCAGACGGCTATGAGTTAGGTTGTACCCCCCCCCCCTCTCCCCACAGCATTGACTAATTATGAGAAAATAGATGGGTTTTAAGTTTAGACTTGAAAGAAGAGATAGAATCTGAATGTCTGAGACAGTCTGGCAGTCTGTTCCACGTCGCTGGAGCTTGAAAAGAGAAAGATCTTTCACCAGTAGTAGTCCTGAAGCGAGTCATTCGCAGAAGGCGGTCGTCAGCACAGGAGCGTAGTTGTCGAGAGGGGTGTAGATTTTAAGGAGATCTGAGAGATAAGAAGGTCCATTTTCAAAGAGAGCAGAGAAAGTGAGAGTTGAGATTTTGTACGAGATACGGTTTGAGACAGATAGCCAGTGAAGAGAGTGGAGGAGAGGCGAAATGTGAGCATGTTTTCTGCTTACAGACGACTCGGCTGCATGATTTTGGATTCGCTGTAATCTTTCTATCAGGTATTTTTGAAGGCCGGCCAAAAGTGAGTTGCAGTAATCTATTCTAGATAAGACAAATGCACAAATGAGAGTTTTTGTAGCATCTGTAGAGAGAAGGTGACGTACAGAGCTGATTCTTCTTAGTTCTAAATAGGCAATCTTGCAAATATTTGAAACCTGTTTCTCAAAGGAGAGGGACTGGTCAAGTATGACCCCTAGACTGCGGACAGAGGTGGAGACAGAGACAGCACAGTCATTGATAGTGACAGTTGAAGGCAGAGAAGGATGGTTAGGCTGTTTTGTCACGAACATGAGTTCCGTCTTGTCGTCGTTTAGTTGTAGTTTGTTGGTTGTCATCCAGTCCTTCAGGTCTGCAATGCAGCCCCGCTCCGAGAAATCAGTGAGTCAGTTTCAGCAATGGGAGCCGACTGATGAAGCTGAGTATCGTCAGCAAAGCTCTCATGCGACATGGCGTGACCACTGATGACGTCAGACACAGGACTAGCATACAGCACAAAAAGGACTGGCCCAAGTACAGAACCCTGAGGCACACCGTACCTAAGAGGAGAACTGTCTGAGTATCTTCCCTGTACACACACTGTCTGAGTACGTCCAGTCAAGTAAGAGATAATCCAGTCGAGAGCTGTGTCTTTGAATCCAAAGGAAGTTTGAAGCCGTGAGAACAAAATATTATGATCGATCGTGTCAAATGCTGCAGAGAGGTCTAACATCGCTAATAAGGAAACATTCCCATCGTCAAGCCCGCAGAGGAGGTCATTGACTATACGGAGGAGTGCTGTCTCACAACTATGGCCTTGTCTGTAAGCAGATTGATGAGGACTCAAAAGGTGATTCTTTTCGAGATGTTCTAGAATTTGTTCCAAAACGATCTTCTCCAATAATTTTGATAGAAATGACAAATTTGATACAGGCCGATAATTCTTTCAAACATTTTTATCTAATGAAGGTTTCTTGATCAATGGACGTACCACTGCGGACCGGAAGATTTCAGGAACGTGACCAGAGGACAAAGAGGTATTGATAACATGAGTAAGATGGGGTAGGACATCATCAATGCACTGAAAGAGCAAGTTAGTGGGAATGGCATCAAGTTCACATGATTTAGGGCTGCATCGCAAACAAAGTTTTTTGACATAGTCTTGACTAACAGGACTAAAACAAGCCAAAGGAGGTCCACAGTAAACTTTGTCATTCAGAGGATGTACAGGTGCAGTAGAATCTAGCTTTTCACGGATAGTGTCAATTTTTCCATTGAAAAACTCTAAGAATTTCTGAGGGAGCTCTTGAGTTTGGAAGATGGTGGGAAGGGGGGAGTAGCTGACTTTGCCTAGGAGACTATTTGTGACATTAAATAGTTGCTTGGCCGTATTACAGGCCAATATCTTTGAAGAATAGAACAAAGTTTTTGCTTGATGAACAATGTCAGTAACATGATTTCTCGCAGTTTGATATATTTCCCTGTGCACAGTCAGTCCCGTGGCGCGCCATCGCCTCTCAGCCCCCTCCTCTCCTGCTTGGCCTCCGACAACTCGGGACCCACTGTGTTGTGCCATTGACACAGTGAGCGATCAGTGATCAAGCGCCTGCTCACTGGAGCATGCTTATCAAGCATGGCACGGAGGGCAGAGGTCAGCTGACAGGCCGATGGCTCGCTCGGTATGGCCGTGCTCAGATCAGATTTGAAAGCCTCTATATCGATAGCAGAAATTTTCCTAACTTCCTAACAACAGCACTATCATCCTTGACATCCTCTTTCCCATATACCACCACCATCTATCACCATAACCTCCACTGCTGTCACCATAACCTCCACTGTCATCACCATAACCTCCACTGTCATCACCATAACCTCCACTGTCATCACCATAACCTCCACTGCTGTCCATCCATAACCTCCACTGTTCACCATAACCTCCACTGCATCACCATAACCTCCACTGCATCACCATACCTCCACTGTCATCACAACCCCCACTGTCATCACCATAACCTCCACTGTCATCACCATAACCTCCACTGCTGTCACCATAACCTCCACTGCTGTCACTATAACCTCCACTGTCGTCACCATAACCTCCACTGTTATCACCATAACCTCCACTGTTATCACCAACAGCACGAACACCCTCGACACCTTCGCCAAAACCAACATCAACCAAACCACGACTACCTTAGCCAGGACCCCCTGTAGCAGCAGCAGCTGTAGTATTATCATCGTCATCCACATCGCCATCAACCACCACCACCACCACCACCACCACCACCACTTACAAACACGCCCTCAGAATCACCAGCACCATGGACTCGAACCTCAAACCCCACAAGAACTACTCACGTAGCAGCTGGGCATACAGGGGTTCCCGACCGACGGTGCCCCACCACTTGAACTTGGGCGTGGGGAAGAGCGGCACACTCTCCAAGGGCCAGAAGGGGCCGTCCTTGTTGCTCTCCATGCAGAACTTGTCCACGTAGCGCCCGCTGTCGTCCAGCAGCTGCACGGCGGGCGGCAGTGTCCCTGAACGCAGCGCCTTCAGGCAGCCCTCCTTGGAGTAGAAGTGGCGGCTCTTGGACTTACCGCCCGCCCCGCTGCCCCCCCCCCCCCCCCCTCCCTCTGTACCGCTGCACGGCGTTGGTGTAGTCCTCGCGGATGTTCTTGATGCCTTCCGAGTTCTCCAGCCCGAAGACCCCCGGGAAGTGGTCCTGGTTGGACTTGGACAGCTCGTCCCGGAAGACGAACTCCACCTGACCGAAGAGGTGGGGGTTGAGGGTTCAGGGGTCATGTATCAGGTCTGACCGGTGGGTGGGTCAAGGTTGTCTGGCCGAGTGAAGAGAGACATGGGTGTTCTGTGGGTGTGCTTGGTGGCTGAGTATTGAATGTTTCTGACTCTGTTAACTGACCGCTTGATAGCTTGGTTGTTGACTTGTTGCTTCGGTCGTGGTGTGAGACACCCATGTGAGCAAAACAAACATCCTCCATACCAGTATTTGAAACAACATACAGCAATTGTGTCGGGCAAAAGATTCAGACAGGAAATATTCCAAGACATTTTCCAGAGAAAGGGGATTACCTTTCACTGCATCGCGCGCGTACAAGTGAACACAGTGCACAAGATGAAATATTTTCGCGGGCGCTTAATTCAAACTGAGTTAAAATAAGTTGGAATTTGGTACAAACCGTCACACTATGTTGCAAGTATCGTAATACTCCTGGTACTGACTCTAAATCTGTTCAATGTTCACAGGAGAAAACATTAACGAATAAAGACACGATAAGAGAAAACACTTTGCCACAATGCATATTGCTGCCTTGATAGTTTTTCTCCCCTTTCTTTCAGCTTCAAAACGGAGTGACTGAGGGCGGACAATGAGGCCAACTTTGGAAAGAGAGGGGATGAGTTACCGCCATGGCTACCCACCGGTCATGATCCCCCTTTTTTTTAAAAACCTTTCTCAAATAATGCCTCTGTGTCTTCTAGTCAGCCAAAAATATCTATGAGAAACTAGATATTCAAAAAAGAAAACAGAAAAAAGAAAAACGACGCTCATAACAACATAGACTCCCCCCTCTCTCTCTCTCTCTCTCTCTTCTCTCTCTCTCTCTCTCTCCCTCTCTCTCTCTCTCTCTCTCAGACCGAAGTATAGCTGTATCGCTGTGTCTGAGTTGAATAGGTCGCTATACATCGGCACATAGAGATCCCTGTCACATTGTAAATCACATTAGAACTGTATCTTGGATTGCTAACAATTTCACATTTTATCAACGTTTTTTGTTTAATTTACGCTTTTTTCTGTGACCCTTTTTTCATGACGTCGTCTTCTGCGAGTTTTGTCTGCCGTTTCACTCCAATGAAGTCTACAACTTAACGCACATCCGGAAAAAAACAACTCTTCCAGTTTCTTAAGATTTACATCAGACAAGATTCTGAATATTTCTTTAAACAAGTCTCTCCTTGCATGTCAGTCTCCATTTTGAAAGCTACAGACAGCATCACTGTTGAGGCAACATGAAATAGCATGGTTAGAATAGCTACATGAAATAGCATGGTTAGAATAGCTACATGAATAGCATGGTTAGAATAGCACCATGAAATAGCATGGTTAGAATAGCTACATGAAATAGCATGGTTAGAATAGCACATGAAATAGCATGGTTAGAATAGCTACATGAAATAGCATGGTTAGAATAGCTACATGAAATAGCATGGTTGAATAGCTACAGAAATAGCATGGTTAGAATAGCACATGAAATAGCATGGTTAGAATAGCTACATGAAATAGCATGGTTAGAATAGCTACATGAAATAGCATGGTTAGAATAGCTACAGGAAATAGCATGGTTAGAATAGCACATGAAATAGCATGGTTAGAATAGCTACATGAAATAGCATGATTAGAATAGCTACATGAAATAGCATGGTGAATAGCTACAGGAAATAGCATGTTAGAATAGCACCATGAAATAGCATGGTTAGAATAGCACAGAAATAGCATGGTTAGAATAGCACATGAAATAGCATGGTTAGAATAGCACCATGAAATAGCATGGTTAGAATAGCACCATGAAATAGCATGGTTAGAATAGCACCATGAAATAGCATGGTTAGAATAGCACATGAAATAGCATGGTTAGAATAGCTACATGAAATAGCATGGTTAGAATAGCTACATGAATAGCATGATTAGAATAGCTACATGAAATAGCATGGTTAGAATAGCACCATGAAATAGCATGGTTAAATAGCACATGAAATGCATGGTTAGAATAGCTACATGAAATAGCATGGTTAGAATAGCACATGAATAGCATGGTTAGAATACTACATAAAAGCATGGTTAGAATAGCACATAATCATGTGATAGCACAGAATAGCAGGTTAGAATGCTACATGAAATAGCATGGTTAGATACATGAATAGCATGGTTAAATAGCTACATGAAATAGCATGGTTAGAATGCACATGATAGCATGGTCTACAGAATCTGAAACAAAATACAATAGTACATAATACATGTTAGAATAGCTACGTCTCACATAAACAATCCATACCATTAAGTGCACAATCTTGCCACAAGACAACCTACACGACAAAACAGCAAAACATTTTCTCATAAATCACAATCCGCCACCCCTCACGTACACACACAAACACACACACACACACACACACACACACACACACACACACACACACACACACACACACACACACACACACAACACACACACACACAGACACACACAGACACACACACAGACACACATACACACACACACGCACACTAACACACTCAAACGCGCACACACACACACACACACACACACACACACACACACACACACACCCAGCACACACCACAACACCACACACACCACACACACACACACACACACACACAAGTCCACACACACACACACCAATGTTCCTTTGTTCGTTCTAAGGTATCAGTTGTCAGCTTTCTCCAGAACCAAAGTACTCATGTCAATCTTGGTCCTAAACACAGTCCAGTCCTAGTGTGGCGCAGTGAGCACTCTTGGCACAGCTGAAATAGATGTCATATCACAGTCCAGTCCTAGTGTGGCGCAGTGAGCACTCTTGGCAAGCTGAAATAGATGTCATATCACAGTCCAAATACTAAATGTGATGATTAAAATAGAAAGAAAAGAAGGGTCAAATAGCTAATAAAAACTGTTTGAATGTTAAAAGAGTTGGGAAAAATGTCATTAAAATGAGGTTGAATAGTCATAAAAATAAAGGGTTATTATAAAAAAGTTTTGATTTTTTAAAAATTTGGTGTGTTTGTACGGGGTGAATAAAAGAAATAGCAGGTTAGTTTTTAAAAAATTTGTTATATTTTTAAAGAAAAATTTAATGAAATTTTTAAATAGCAAAAAATGAATTTTTGGTCTTTGTAGCTGGGAATAGTACATAAAAATGGTAGAAAGCTATTTCCCCTTTAAAAATCCTCCCATTAAAAAAACACGGGTAACGGTTTCTGAAAAAAGGCAAAACTTTGGGTTTTTAATTGGTTTTATTTTTCCCACCGGGGTTTTGAAACCAAAAAAATTTCAAAACCCCCGACGGGCCACCCCCCAAAACCAAAAACCCCAAAAAACACCCCCAACCCAACCGCCCCCCCCCATAAAAAATTTCCCCCCACACAACCCCCCCCAAAAAAACCACCCCACCACCAAACACCCCCATAAAACCCCCACCCCTCCCCCCAAAACCCCCCCCCCCCCCCCCCTTTTGTTTTTTTTCTTTAAAAATTTTTGTAAAATTTTTTCCCCTAAAAACCCTTTTCCTTTCCCCTTTCTTTTTTTTTTCCCCTTTTCCCCTTTCCCTGGGGCCCCGGGGTTCTTGGGGGCGGGAAAAAAAGATTCCCCCCCCAAAAAAAAAAATTTTTTTAAATTTTAAAAAGAAAAAAAAATTTTTTCTTATTGTCCAGTCCGGGGGGGGAAAACCTCGGGGGGTTTTAAAATGTTTTTCCCGTTTTGTTTTTGGTGGCGGGGGCCCCGGGGGGTTTTGGGGGGGGTTTTTTTTTTTTTTTTTTTTGGGGGCCTCTTGGCATGTAATTTTAAATGAAAAACCGTTCCAATTTTCGAGTGAAAGGGGAAAATAATTAAAAAACCCTCTTTTTTAAAATAAAACCCCCTTTTTAAAATAATTTCTTCCCTTTTTACCCCGTTTTTTTTGGGGGTTTTTTTCCAATTTTTTTCTCTGTTCTTTCCCCTTTTCTAAAAAAATTTCTTTTGGTTTAAATTTCTCTTTTCCCAAAGCCCCGATGAGGTAATTTTGGGGAAAACCACAAGGGAAAAGGGGTGTAAGTTTAGGGCGGGGGTTTTTTTGCCCGGGGCCCCTTTTGTTACGGGTTTTGGGGGGTTGTTTTTTTTGGGGGGTTTTGCTGGTGGCGGGTTTTTTTAACCGGTGTGCAGGTTGTTGGCCGGCGCCGGGAAAAAATTTTGGGGCTGGGCGTCTTGTTTTTGGGGTGTGTTTATTTAAAATATTTTTTTTTCCCTCCTTTTGTTTTGTTTGGGGGTTTTTTTGGGTTTGTTTTCATCCCGTTTTTTTCCCTCTTGGGGGCCCCTTATAAATTTTAATACCAATTTTTTCAATACCCCTTAAGGGTTTTTTTAATTTAAATTTTTTCCACTCAAAAAATTTCTCAAATTAAAGGGCCCCGTTGGTCTGTTTTTTTCCCAAATAAAAAAAAATTTCCCTGATTTTTGGGGTATTTTTCATTTTAAAACCCCAAAAACCCTTTACGAATTGTTTTTTACTTTTTTTAAATTTTTAACCCAAATCTGATTTCCCTTTTTTTGAATTTGGTTTTTTTTTTTTCCCGGGACATTAATTTGGGAAAAATAAAAATGCAATTTAAACCCCCCCCTCCCCCCCCCCCCCCCCCCCCTTTTTCCCCTGGATGGATAAAAAAAGAGGGGCCAAAAAACCCCCGAGGGGGAGGCCGTGAATCGAAAATTGATTAACCCCGAAAAACCCAAAAAACAAACCCCCCCCCAAAAAAACCCCCCCCAAAAAAAAACCCCCCCTGTAAAAAGCCACTTGTTTTTTTTTTTTTTTGTTTAAAAAATCGGGAAATTTTTTTTTTTTTCAAATATCAAAGAAAAAAACCTCCCAAAACCACTTTGGGGGTACTAAAAAATTGAAATAAAACCCTTTTAACAAACGTAATTTTTCCCGAAAAAAACGTGGTTTAGCCCCCAAAAAAAACTCTGAAGCGTTTTTTAAAAAACCTGAAAAACGGGAAGGAAAAATAGGGTCGTTGGGTATGCCGGGGGTTAATTGACCTTTTGCCTTTCTTCCTTCTTTTCTTTTCCCTTCATCTCTTCTTCTTTATGTTGTTGTGTGGGTTGTTTGGGGTGTTTAAGGGGCCCCTCTTTTGGTTGTTTGGTTTGTTGGGTTTGTTGGTGTTGTTTTTGGGTTGTCGGGGTTTGGTACGGGCCCTTCGGGTTGGGTGTATTTGGGTTTTTTTTTGGGGGTTGTTGAGTGTTTTTTGGGGGTTTTGGTTGGGGTTGGGGGGGGGGCCCCGGGGGGCCCGGGGGGTTGTTTTGGTTTGTTTAGGGGTTTGGGGTTTTTAAAACCCCCAAAAGGGTGTAATGGGGTTTGTTGGGTTTTGGGGGGGGGGTTTTGGTAAATGAGGTGTTTGACGTGTTCACAATGGGGGGTTAATTGAACTTTTTTTTGGGTTGTTGGGGGCCGAAAAGCGGGTTTCGGGGGGGGCCCCGGGGGGTCGAAATGGGGTTTTTTGGGTTTTTTAATATGTTTTTTAAAACGTGGTTAAATGGCTAAAATAGTTTCTTAAATAAGATTTTTTCTTTTTTTTGGGCATTTTCCTTAAATTTTGTAAAAGAGTTGACTTTTATTTTTTACCCTGTTTAAAAAAAACCCCTTTCTAAAACCAAAAGCGGGGGGGGGGGCGGGGGGAAAACCCCAAAACCCAAAAAAAAACAAAACAAAAAACCCGGGGCCGACTGGAACCGCCCAACAAATCCAAAACCGGATTGTTGGTCAGGTTTTTTTTTCCCTTTGCTTTTTTTTTTTTTTTTTTTTTTTTTTTCCCCCCCTTTCCCCCCCCCCCCCCCCCAAAATGAGGAAATATTTCCCCCTTTTCCTTTTTTTCCCCCCCCTTTTTTTTTTTTTTCCCCTTTCCTCCCCTCTCTTCTCCCCTTCCCTTTTGGGTTTTTTTTTTTTCTTTCCCCCCCCGGCCTGGATAATAAATTTTGGGGGGCGCTTTTTTTCTTTTTTTTTCCCTTGGGGGGAATTATTTTGTTTTTGGGTGGTTTGTGTTGTGTCCCGGGGGCCCCCCCCCAAAGGGGTATTTTTTTGTCTTTGGGGGGGGATGGGGGGGGGGGGTGGGGGGGGGGGGGGATTTTTGGGGGGGGGGGGGGGGGGGTGGGGGGGGGGGGGGGGGGGGGGGAAAATTTGGGGGGGGGGGAGGGGGGGGGGTTTTTTTTCCCTTTTTTTTTCCCCCCCCCCTCCCCCTTCCCCTTTAGCCTCCACTCTTCCCTTTCCCCCCCCCCCCCCCCGGGGTTTTTTTTTTTTTTTTCCCCCCCCCCCCCTTTTTTTTTCCCCCCCTTTTCAGGGGGCCACCCCCCCACATTTTACAACATTTTTAAAAGGAAAAAAAATTTTTTAAAAAAAAAAAATTTTTTTTTTGGTTTGGGGGGGGGGTTGTTGTTTGTGGTGTGCGGGGAAAGGGGGAAAGGAGAAAGGGGGGGGGGAGGGGTGGGGTTTTGTTTTTTTTTTTTTTTTTCCCCCCCTTTTTTTTTTTTTTTTTTAAAAAAACCCCCCCCCCTCCCCCCTAAATCCCCCCCCCCTTTTTCCCCCTTTTTTTTCCCCTTTCCCCCTTTTTCCCCTTTTTCCCCCATTTTTTCTTTTTTTTAAAATTTTTTTTAGCGAAAAAACCCGTTTTAATTTTTGAACCCTTTTAATTCTTTTTTTGAAAAAAATTTATCCAAAATTTGGCGGAAAAAATTTAAAATTTAAAGAAAAAACTTGGGAATTTGCCAAAAACTTGGGGAAATTTTTTGGGAAACAGTGAAAATTTAAACAGACTTTTTCAATCCCCGAAAAAGGTGGGAAAAAATAAAAAAATTGGGAAAAACGGGAAAACGAAAAAACAAAATTGTCTTTTTCCACTTTGGTAAAAAAAACAGCCTTTAAAGTAAGGACGCTTTAAAGAGGAAAACATTTGTTTTTTAAAAAAAAGGGTTATTTTTTCCCCTCTTTTCCCCTGGTTTCATTAAAAAATTTGGTTAATATAGAAACATTTTTCCGGGTTTTAAAAGCAATTCTTTGTGGGGAAATAGAACCAAAAAAAATGAAATTTTGGGGAAAAAAAGGGGGAAAATTTTTTAATTTTTTTAAAAAAAAAAAATTTAAAAAAAAAAATGGTTTAAAAATTTCGGGGAAAACCTTGGGGTTTAAATTTTTCCAAAAAGGGGGTTTTTTTAAAAAATTTAAAAAAAATTCAAAAAAAAAAATAAAAACAAAAACCCCCTTTTCTAGAAAAAAAACCAAAAAAAAAAAAAAAATTTTTTTAAAAAGGTTTTTTTAAAAAAGGAAAAAAAAGGGGTAAAAAATGGGGAAAAACGGGTTTAAATAAAAAATTTTTAAAAAATAAAAACAAAAAAAAATTTTTTTAAAAACCCCTTTTTCCCCAAAAAGCGGAAAACTTGCAGAAAATAAAAAATTTAAAAAAAACCCAGTTTAAAATTTTTTAAAAAATTTTTCGTTTTTGGGAACCTTCGCTCAAAATGGAGCTAAATTTGGTCTTTTTTTTGGTTTTTTAAAAAAAAAATTTTTTTTGCGAAAATTTTTTCAGGATAGAAAAAAAAACCCCCAACTTTTTCCGGGAATAAAAATTCCATTTTTTGGGTTTGAAGCGGGAATTTTTTGGGGAAAAATAAAAAAAAGGGAAAATTTCAAGGTTCCCCGGGAAACTTAAATTGAAAAAAGGTGTTGGAGGGAAAAGAAACGGGCTTGTGAGAAAAACAAAACTTGTTTTGCATTTTGGAAAAAATTTTTGGGGAAAAAGGAAATTTTTGGCAAAGGGGGAAAAATTTTTAGATTAGATGGAAAAAAGGTTGTCCGATAAAAGGAAAATTTGCTTTTATAGAAAAACAGTTTAATTTCCCCCGGTTTTTCGGAAAAATAAAAACTTTAAAAATTTAAAAGGGAAAAGTTCTTTTTAGTTTTTTGCGGGAAATTTTTCTTTTAAGAAAGAAAAATTAAAATCCCGTTTTAAAAAAAAAATGGTTTTTTTTGGGGGCTTTTTCCCCCCAAAGTGACCTGGGAATCATTCTTTCCCAAAAAAAAATTTTTCCTTCTTTTTCCCTTTTTATTATTCCCAAAAAAAACTGAAAAAACGTTTTGCTTTTTCTTGTACAAGGCATTTAAATTCGAAGTAAGCATGTGTTAGGCATTTTGGTTTTTGTTGTTGTTTCATTGTGTATGCTTTTAAAATTTTGGGCCTAGTGTTTGATGATTTGCTTATTTCGTCTGAAAAAGATTTGATTCAACACCCCCCCCATTAGGGGCCCTGGCCTTATGAATAAAAATCCGTATCCTTTCCTATCCGTATCTCTCTCGCTCTCACTCACCACTCACCACCCTCTCTCACTCACTTACTCTTTCTTCGCCTTCTCACTCCTCAACCCCTCACTCACTCTCTTCCCCACTCACTTATCACTTTCTCTTCTTCACTCACTTTCATTCGGTTTTGTGTGTGTGTGTGTGTGTGGTGTGTGTGTGTGTGGGGGTTGTGTTGGGTGTGGTAAAAAAAAACTAACCCCAGGGAATCAAGTAACGATTTATTTTTGTGCACAGAGTTTTTATTTCAAAAGGAAAATCTCTCTCTTCTCTCTTCTCTCTTCCTTCTCCTCTCCCCTTTTCTCTCTCTCTTCTCTCTCTCTCCTCTCTCTTCTCTCTCTCGTCTCACTCGTTCAAGAAAAAATAAAAAAAGTTACGGGATGGTTAAACTTAATCTATGCGACTCCCCCCCCCCCCCCCCCAAAAAAAAAAAAAAAAAAATTAAATTACTCCCCAAAAAAAAAAGTCAAAATTTGCGTTATTAGGGAAACATGTGTCCAAAAAGATTTACCACTTTCTTCTTTGTGTGTTTTGGTGGGGTGTGTGGGTTTTTTGTGGTGTTGTGTGTTGGGGGGGCCCGGGGGGTGGGGGTTTTGGGTTTTGTGGGGTTTGGGGTTTTTGTTTGTTGTTGGGTTTTTTTGGGTTTTTTTGTTGGTAATGTTTTTTGCTTCTTTTGTGTGTTTTTTAATTTTTCCCCCCAATTTAAAAAAAAGGTTTTTTTTAAAATTTTTTAATTTTAAAAAAATACAAATTTTTTTTTTTGTTTTCCCTTTTTTTCTCTCCTTTTCTCTCTCCTCTTTTCCTTTTTCTCTTTTTCCTTTCTCCCCCTCCTGTCTCCCCGTTTTTCTTGTTTTCCCAAAAAAATCCCCCTTTTGTTTCCCCCTCTTTTCTCCCCTCTCTTCCCTTCCCCCTTCTCCTTCCCCTCTCTTTATCTCCTCGGCCCATTGTTTCTCTCTGTCTTGTCCTGTCTGTCCCTTTTTTGTATTGGGAAAAGAAGATAACAAAAAACAGACAATAGATAGATAAATGGGTTTGTTTAAAAATGGGGATTGGGGGGGGTGTGTGGGGGGGGGGGGGGTGTGGGGGGTGTGGGGTTTTTGTGGGGTTTTGGGGGTGTGGGGGTGGGGTTTTGGGGGGGGGGGGGGTTTTTGTGGGTGGTGGGGGTTTTTGGGGGGTGCAGGGGGTGTGTATAGGTTTGTGTGGTGTTGTGTGTGGTGCGCGCGCGAGCGGCGTGTGCGCGCGCTTTGTTGGGGTGGGTGTGTGTTGTTGTTGTGTTTTTAATATTTAAAAATATTTTGTGGGGTGCGTGCTGCGTTTTTGGGTTTTGGGGTGGTGTGTGTGTGTGTGTGTGTTTTGTTTTGGTTGTTTTGTTGTGGTTGTCTGTGGTGCGGGGTGGGGGGAGCAAGAGCGTTAAGCACACGTGTTTTTTAATTGACCTACATTTTTGTGCAAAACCAAATAACACTTTAAAATGGATTTTTTACCCCCCAAAAGGAAAAAAAAGGAAGGGGCCCCATTCATTTCCTTCACCTCCTTAATGATTGCAAAAGTTGGGTCGTTCGCGTCCACAGTACATCCCTTTTGGGTAAAAAAGGCAGAAATTTTTAACTTTGTTGAAAAATGCTTAAAATTTCTTTTATAAAAATGACGTTTGTTTTTTTTTTCCCACGGACTCAAACGCCAACAACCCATGGTCTGTTTTTGTTGCCGGGGGCCGTGGGGGGTCGGGTAACCTTTTGGACATACCCCCCCCAAGTCCAGACCAGACCTTTTTAAAAGAGCCCACACATCAACAAGTGTCTCCACTGTGTGGGGCCCCTCTTTCCTTTTTTTTTTCCCCTCTCTCTCTTTTCTCTCTCTCTTTTCTCCCCTCCTTTCTTTTTTCCTGTCGATTGGCAACACCTTGAAGTAGGGGGAAGGAGTTCATTCATTTTGAGGGGGATGATGGGGGGCCCCGTTTGGAGAGCTTGTTTTTTGAGAAAATTTTCTCCTGTTGTGCAACGGCCCCCAGGAAAAAATGTTTCCCCCTTTGTGTAAAAAACCTTTTATGGAAAAAAAAACGTTTTCCCCTCTGTCCCCGGAAACAAAGGGGACAGGGAAAAAGGTTTTCCCCCCAAAGGGGGGAAAGAATAAATTTCAACGGGGAAAACTTTTCTTTTTCTGCCTTGTCAGGGAAAAGGGAAAGAAAAAATTCCTTTTCCCCCCTTTTGCACATAGGGGGTCGTACATAGGCGTCGTACAGTGAGCGCTGTACAATGAGGGGTCTGAAAATTTAAGCTTTTACTAGAGGGTCTGTCCCGTGGCTTTTTGTACAATGAGCGTTGAAATGAGCGTTTTTTAAAAAAGGGTCGAAACAAAGGTCTGCAAAAAGGGTCGTCATAAGGTCTGTACAGTGAGGTCTGTACAATGATTTTTTTAAAATTTTGGCTTTGTAAAAAGGGGTTTTGTACATAGAGCGTCTGCACAATTAAAAGGGTCTGTACAAAAACGCCCTGAAAATAGCTTTTTTTACATAGAGCGCCCCTTACATGGGGGGTCTGTCAATGAGCGTCTGACATAGAGCGTTGTAAATAGCGTTTTGTCTAGGGCGATGTACATAGATTTGTCTGTATAAGGAGCGTTTTAAAAACTTTGAGCGTCTGTACAAAAGGGGTTTTAATGACGTCGTACAAAAGGGTTTGAAACATGAGGGTCTGTAATAGAGTCTGTATAATGGGCGTTTGTAATAAGCTTTTACAAAGAGCGTCCTTTTAAAATGAAGCTTACTTTTGGCCCGTTGTACATTGGCTCTGTAAAAAAGGGGGTTTGTACAAGAGAGTCTTTTACTTTGACGTTTTGTACAATGACGCCCTGAAAAAGAGCGTTTTCCAAAAGAGCGTCTTACAATGGCGTCTGCACAAAAAAGCGGCCGTACAAATGGGCGCCCTGTAAAGACGGCTGCCCCAAAGGGCTGAACATAGGCGCTGTACATGACGCCCCGGTACAAAGAGCGTCTTTTAAAAGAGCGTTGTCAAGAGCGTTTTGAAAAAGACGCGGGACAATGGCTTTGTACATAGAGGGGTTTTAAACAAGACGTGTGACAAAGCGTGTGTACAAGGCGTCTGTCCCCAAGGGGGGTTGTATAGAGCGTCTTTTTTTAAAATAAAGCTGTTACATAAACGTTGTACATAGAGCGTCTGGACAATGAACGTCCTGTACAACGAGCGTGTGTACATAGAACATCAGTACATGAACTCCTGTAAAATGAGCGTCTGTAGAATAGAGCGGGTGTACATAGAGCGTCTGTAGAACGTCTGTACATAGAACTCTGTACTATAGACCCGGGCGTCTGCAGACAGAGCGTCTGTACATAGAACGTCTGTACATAGAAACCTCTGTACATAGAACGTCTGTAACAATGAGCGTCCAGTACATAGAGCTACTGATCCACGGATTGTTTGCGCACTTCAGTTGATTTGATAGTCATGTCATAAAGTAACTGTTAAGTGGGAAGAGAGAGAGAGAGAGAGAGAGAGAGAGAGAGAGAGACAGACAGACAGACAGACAGACCAGACAGACAGACAGACAGACCACAGAACAGACAGACAGACAGACAGACAGACAGACAGACAGACAGAACAGAGGAGGACCGAAGACAATAGAGAGAGAGCGAGAGCGATTATGTGTAGTGCACGCACGGCTTGTTTTGTGCGTGCGTTGGTGCATGCGCGGGCGCGCGCGCGCGCCGCGCGCGCGCGCGGCGCGCGCGCGCGTAGTGTGTGAGTGGTGTGTGTGTGTGTGTTGTGTTGGTGTGTGTTGTGGTGTGCTTGTGCGTGCCGTGTGTGCCCTGCGTGCGTGCGTGCGGGGCGTGCGGTGCTGCGTATGTGCGTATGTCCCTTTGGAACCCATTTCAGCGTCAGGGTGCTATAGAGGAAACAGTACATGTCCGTTTTCCTTGGGAGCCATTTCAGCGTCAGGGGTGCTTTTGGGGAAACATACATTCCTTTTCTCTGGAACCATTTCACGTCAGGGCTATGCAGGGGAAAGTCTGCCACATAAACCAAACCCCAACACAACAATGTTACAACAAACTTTCATCTAGGCCCCCCCATGCAGGAAAGTCTGCACAACACCACAAACACAACAATGTTATCAACAATACTCCACTAGGTCAGATTTGGAAGGAAGGAGGCCTGTGGATATGTTTGGCGTGTGCGAAAGTGCACGCGCGAGCGCACGAATTTGTGTGTGGGTGCGTGTTGGGGTATACGCGCGCGCCCGCGGTGTGTGTGTCTTTGGGGGGGGGGGGGGGGGGGGAAGAGTGATGAAGGGAAAAGGGACAGACCCCCACCTCAGTCCCAATCATCACATCTCCACCTGGGCCAATTTCAGACACGAGATAATAAATAAATAAATAAAAGCGGCCAATACCACCACCTGTACACAAAAATGTTGATTACCTTAGATTAGAAAATGTTACAATTTTTTTCTAAAGGAAAAGGGGCCTTTTTCTCTTTACCAAAAACAGTGGGGTGCAGAATAAATACAAGAAAAAAGTGTGTGCAGAATAAGATAGCCAAAAACAGGGTGGCAGAATATAGCCAAAAACATTGTGCAGAATGAATAGCCAGAAAACATGTTGCAGAAGAAGATAGCAGAAAACAGTGTTGCAGAATTAGCCGAAAAACTTTGTGCAGAATATACCAGAAAACAGTGTGTGGGAAATATAGCCAAAACCGTGTGTGCAGAATATAGCCAGAAAAAAGTGTGTTCAGAATGAATAGCCAGAAACAGTGTGTGCAAAAAAGAAGCCAAAAACATGTGTGCGAATAAATAGCCAGAAAAAAAGAGTTTCAAAATAAACAAAAAAATTGTGTGGGAGAATAAGATACCGAAAACAGTGTTTTAGAATAAAACCCGAAAACATGTGTCAAATAAAAGCCAAAAACAGTGTGTCAAATATACCAGAACAGTGTGTGCAGAATAAGATACCAGAAACAGTGGTGCCGAAAAGATAGCCAAAACAAGTGTGTGCAGAATATAGCCAAAAACAGTGTGTCAAAGAATATAACAAAAACGTGTGTGCAGAATATACCGAAAAACAGTGTGGCAGAATATAGCCAAAAACGTGTGTGCAATATAGCCAAAAACTGGTGCGAAATTAGCCAAAAACATGTTGCGAAGAAAATAGCCAAAAAATTTTGTGCGAATAACCCCGAAACAGTGTGTCAGAAGAAATACCAAAAACAGGTGTGCAGAAAGAGAAGCAGCGTCTGGGGCATCCAAGTCCACAGTGACATCCGGGGGTCAACAGTTTGGTTTCCACAAGAAAACAGCAGTACTACTGTTTTGAGATAGAAACGGTGTTGATGACTCTAAGCAGAACGTGACAACAGTAAGTGTAACCTGAAATCACCCCTTTATATGGGGGTGGGGGTGGGGGGTGGGGGGGGGAATGGTGTTTACTGTTTCCACTGACACGGTAGGCCCCTCTTCCCTTCAATGTGCAGAAAGTTCAGTGTGTGTGTTGTGTGTGTGTGTGAGTGTGATTGTGAGTGTGAGTGTTGTGTGTGTGTGTGTGTGTGTGGTATGTGTGTGTGTGTGTGTGTGTGTGTGTGTGTGTGTGTGTGCTGTGGTTTGTGTGTGGGGTGTGTGAGTGTGTGTGTGTGTGTGTGTGTGTGTGTGTTGGTGTTGTGTGTGTGTGGTAACTGCCTTAAGATACCAGTTACAGAGTCAACAGAAAGAGCATTTTATGACCCTACAGGGCGGTGCCCAAATTAAAACAGTCCATGATCGCAGTCATTTCTGGTTTTCTAGTCTGCTCCAGCTTGTCCAGCAGCCTTTGATAGACGCAAGGAACAGGACTGCTTCAAACACAATGGAAACAGACAGTACATGTTCGACAAACACTCCTTAGACGTAATGACAATTACATTTCGACAAACATTCCTCAGACGAATTTCATGTTCGACAACTTTCTCAAGTAATACAATTACATGTTCGACAAACATCCTCAGACGTAATGACGTTACATTTTCTACAACGCCCTCAACGTAATGACAATTACATGTTCGACAAACACTTCCTCAGACGTAATGACAATTACATTTTCTACAAACACTCCTCAGGCTAATGAAAATTACATATTCGACAAACACTCCTCAGACGTAATGAGAATTACATGTTTGGACAAACACTCCTCAGACGTAATGAAAGACAACCAAACCTACACTGGTCAAGACTGCCCTGAAGGCTGTCAGCGGCAAACAGGCGATGGTCAGACCCTGGCTGACCACTCTGAACGATTGACTGCCCTCCCCCCCGGCACCACCTCCCCTCCAGTCCCTTCCCCCTACAGCCTCCCTTTTAAAATACCTTTGAGATGATGTGGTGTTGTTATGATATCCTCCACATTGCTGTCAGCCACAACACTCTGCCTGTGATTGAGGAGATCCAGGTCACTTCTTGCCCACCCCATCCCCAGCTCCACACCCCACTTTGCACACACTCCTACAGACCTCCCCCTCCATCCACCCTGCTTCCACTCCTCTCTTCCTCTGTCTCTCATCTGTCTTCTGGTCTCTCTCCTGTCTCTCTCCACTGTCTCTCTCTCTCTCTCTCTCTCCCCCTCTCTCTCTCTCTCTCGTCCTCCATTTTTTCTCAATGTTTTGACGAAGAAATGACTGGCACTCTTTCCTGTTCCTAGCACTCTAAGCAGTGTCTGATTAAGATGCTGTAGCAGTTTAGAGATGGTTCTGATCTCGGGTTGAACTGATCTGAACAGCAAAGAGAGGACTGATAACAAGTTCAATGTCACACCTCCAGCAGAAGATCCCTAAATAACACTCCACGAAATGAATCCACCAACCACAGAATATTTACACATCATCAAATTCCAATGTTTGAGAATCAATAGTGGGTGTGCAGCCAATCACGTAACGAGGAGAGTTCAAGAATGGTCAAACACGAATGACTTAGAAAAAGCCAGTTAAAATTCAAGGAACCTTCCCAGAAGAATCGGGAACTGGTTTGTGTTACAGCCAATTGAAACGTTGGAAAACATTCAAGAATGGATTTCTGGAAGCTTCTTGTACTTTCAGTCCGATGCGGCCCCTCGACTGGGGCTCTAAACACATCTGTCTCATCCTTGCGTGTCTCGCACATACATTATTTAATAGACTTACGTCACTTGACACTTAAGATTACTTTTAGGTTCAACTACTAAAACATGGAAATTCACCTAATTTTCCACTGTGAAAGCACTGTGACGGGGTTTGCCCAGAATGCTTTTTTAGCTGCAGAAACAAAGAAATGGGCACCTCAAGTGTTCTACAGGGCAG
>JAMYXO010000360.1:0-2500 GCA_033310375.1 Conus canariensis | reverse complement strand
AATGGCTTCTCAATGCGGTTCTCTACCAAGGAGTACACAACAGACTGGATCAACTTGGAAGTGGGTATTGCAATGGGCTGTGCAATTTCCCCAATACTGTTCGTGCTGGCATGGAACTCACTTGAAAGCAGCAACAAACAACGCGAGACAAACAGACCTTGGCGATGGATACAAGATGCCTCCTCTCAAGGCCTTCATGGATGACACTACAGTGATTTCATCCAGAGAAGACGAGACACGTCATGTAGCTGGAGAGGCTGGACGACATAGTTGCCTCATCCAGAATGAAGTTCAAGCCAAAGAAATCACGGAGTCTCTCACTGAGGAGAAGGAAAAGTGGCCGGATCTGTGGTCTTCAGTGTAGCCAACCAGGCCATTCCAACAGTCACAGAAGAACCAGTCAAGAGCCTTGGAAGATGGTATGATGATACGCAGAAAGACACACAAAGAGCAAAAGAAACCAAGCAGATGGCGGAGGAAGGCTTGGAGACCATTGACCAGTGTGGGCTCCCTGGCAAATACAAGGTCTGGTGTCTGCAGTTCATGCTGATACCAAAGCTGCTATGGCCTCTGATGATATACGACATCTGCACCAGCATAGTGGAGGCAATGGAAGCCAAAATCAACAAGTTCACAAGGAAATGGCTTGGTGTCCCACCCTGTCTGACTGACATAGCGCTGTACTGTCGCCAAGCAAAGCTGAAACTACCACTGAAATCCATCCTGGAGGAATCCAAAAGCAGGGAAGATCAGACTTCAAAGCATGCTGGAGGACTCAGGAGACAGGTGGTAGAAGCAATCAAGCCCCAGCGAAGACAGGCAGAAAATGGAAAGTTTCAAGAGGCGATGGATTCTGCAAAAGAAAGTCTCAAGATCAGAAAATAACAGGACACACACAGACCAACAGACAAGGACTGGGGTGACCAAAACTGAATGGTGGTCAAAGGCCAAAGGAAAAGCCAAAAGAGACATGATGATTCAGGAGATGAGAAAAGAAGAAGACCAAAAAAGACTCCAAAAAGCAGTCCAGCAGAGCCAGCAAGGGCAATGGACAACGTGGGAGAATGCACTCCAAAGAAGTCTCACTTGGAATGACATTTGGCACATGGCCCCTCTCAGGATCAGCTTCATTCTCAGATCTTGCATATGACCTTCTGCCCTCAAATGCAAACCTGGTGAAGTGGGGGAAAACAGACGATCCTGCATGCCCCCTCTGCCATGAAAAACAAACAGTGGAGCATGTCCTAAGCTCATGTAAAGTAGCCCTGGCTCAAGGAAGGTACACATGGAGGCAAAACCCAAAGTGCTCAAAGAGATTGTACAAGTAGTCTGGGCTAGTACCAACACCACAAAAGGGAAAAATCAGGACTCCAAAAGCACCCGCAACATTCTTCACGGCAGGAGGCAGCAAATCATGGCCAAGAACAACAGGGGCCACTCGAAACATGCAGGCAGAGTCTGCTGGATGGGCAGATGACTGGGAGTGCACTGCAGACCTCCCAGAATGGAAGAGTCACCCAGAGATCATCAGCAAGAGTGGCATTAGACCAGACATAGTAGTCCACTCTAAGTAAACCCAAGCAGCTGATCATGATCGAGCTCACGGTGCCATATGAGAACAGAATGGAGGCAGCTCAAATCTACAAGAACTGAAAAGTATGCTGATCTGGCAAACAGCCTAGGAGAGAAGGCTATCAGGTCAAAGTCCTCACTGCAGAAATTGGAGCTAGGGGGTTTGTAGGAACGTCTGCATACAGCCTCATGAAACAGCTCTCAGTTGCAGGGAAGGAAAAAACCAGAGCCCTGAAAGCAATGGCAGAAGCGGCAGAGGGGTGTTCAAGCTGGATCTGGTCAAGGAGGAACAAAAGTGAACTTCATAAGGCTTAATTTCCCTACAAATATCAGGTGTCCCTGTGGCTCAGTGGTTAAAGCGCGAGTCATTAAGTGGAAAATGAGCATGTCCAGAGGTCATGGGTTCGAATCCCAGCCATGGCTCGTCCCAAGATGGGAAAAAAAAAGAAAAAAAAAAAGGGGGGGGGGGGGGGCAGCAAGGGACATCCGGGGTCATGAACCGGGTGTGGCCCAACCCCCCTAGAGTGTCAGGAGATAAGGGGCCGAAACACTTGCTTGAAGGGGGCTTCTCTTCTGAGGACTCTCTGCGCCACGCTCTCCACGGTTTCTTTCTACTACATATTATATATTTAATATAAAATATAAACTGGCGCTTACGCGCTTCGACCCCGTCTCGTCCCGGCGAGTTTATCTGGCGTGTTTGTTCCGATTTTCCAGTTTTTGCGTCAAAGACGCAATGCGTCACGTGATCGCCCGACCCGACTTGCTGTTTGTAGGTCACCAAGGATAAATTGGTAACCCCAAAATTTTGTGGCGATCCCGGGCCCAAAACTGTGGCCGTGTATAAGCGAACAGACAGACAAACAAACTGACTTTATTAATAGATATGTGTGGTGTGTTTGTGTGGTGGTGTGTGTGTGGGTGGTGG
>JAMYXO010003606.1:15000-19678 GCA_033310375.1 Conus canariensis | reverse complement strand
ACAGAGAAAACAATCATGCCAGGCGTGCCACCGGGCATCCTACACCTTATGGAGAAAGTAACAATGCCAGGAGTGGATTGGGTATCCTGCACCTTATGGAGAAAGTAACAATGCCAGGGGTGGATTGGGTATCCTGCACCTTACGGCAAAAGTAACATGGTGCCACGTGCGCACGGATATCCTACACATTGCGGATTAAGCAACATGCTGCGAGGAGTGCACGCATATCCTTCATCTTACGGCCAAAGTACTACGGATCCTAGAACACACTTCACGGCGAAAGAAACACGGTGTTAGCTATGCGCGGATAGCCTACATGTTAAGCAGAAAGCAACATGGTGCCGGGTGTGCATGGACAGCCTACACCTGACAAAGTAACATGGTGCTCAATGTGAACAGAAATCCTACACCGAAAATAACACAGTGCCAGGTACGAGCGGATACCATACACCGAGAATGATATTGTGCCAGATGTACACAATAAACTGATGTCCTACACTGAAAATAGCACGGTGTCAGAAATGAACGGATACCATACACCGAGAATGATACTGTGCCAGATATACACAATAAACTGATGTCCTACACTGAAAATAGCACGGTGCCAGAAATGAACGGATACCATACACCGAGAATGATATCGTGCCAGATATACACAATAAACTGATGTCCTACACTGAAAATAGCACGGTGCCAGAAATGAACGGATACCATACACCGAGAATGATACTGTGCCAGATATACACAAAAAACTGATGTTCTACACTGAAAATAGCACGGTGACAGAAATGAACGGATACCATACACCGAGAATGATGTTGTGCCAGATGTACACAATAAACTGATGTCCTACACTGAAAATAGCACGGTGCCAGAAATGAACGGATGCTATACACCGAGAGTAATATTGTGCCAGATATGAACTGATTTCCTACACTGAAAAGAACATGGTGCCATGGATATCTTACACCCAAATTTACAAGGTGCCAGTTGCGAACGGATATCCTACACCGAAAATAACATGTTACGAGATATGAACGAATATCCTACACCGAAGATAACACGGTGCCAGATATGAAGGGATAACCTACACCAGAAATAACATGGTGCCTGGTTGACCAAGGAGTGACGCATTGCGTTCGCAGTTTGAAGTTCCGACCGACATCAAAATGGTCATTTCCACTTCCCATCTTAATGCGCTGTTGTCCTCTTTCCCCTGCTCCATCTTTCCCGCCCACACACATGCAGTCTGGAATAGTTCTTCTTATCTGTCAGGTACGTTATGGTGCAGGTGAACAACACGCCTGAATGTACCTATCCACACAACTACAACAAGAAGATAAACCTAACATGGCCAATGTACCTATCTCAACAGCTATTTCTGAAAAAAAGGGGGAAAGTAGACAGGCCTGAACTGGCCAGTGCAACTATCCAAACAAGTACACACAGTGGACAGCCCTGATATTCGCCAGCTGCAAGGAAGCTAAATGACAACATCATAGGAAAGGCAATCACAAACTGCAACATTAAGATCGTAAACAAACTAAAGATAAGGACACCATGAAAACAGAAAAGATAGATACGGCCCTGGGAAGAAAGGAAAGATCGACAATGAAACCCAAAACAAGGAAAAGTGGATGATGAAACCATGACTAAAGGGAAGATGGGTGTGATTATCATGAGCATCAAAAGATAGACGATGACATCTTGAGAAAGGAGAGAAAAAAAAACAAGCGAATGTGCCTCTCACAAACAAAGTAGCATACAAAGGATCGGTGTGGACAGCATAACAAGCCAAAATGGATGTGGACATTGTGAGAAAGGGCAGATTGAAGTAGACATCATGAAAAATGAAAGGCTGCTATGGACATCAAAAGAAAGTGAAAATGAGTGTGGACATCACGAGAAAGGAAAGATGGGTGTGGCCATCCTGAGATATGGGCGAGGACATGATGAAAATGTAAAGATGGATGAGGACACACTGAGGAAGGAAACATAGTTGTGGACATCATCAATAAGGAATCATTTCATTTTTCCTACCTTTGGTGAAAATAAGTCAGAAGAGGGGAAGGGGCGGAAATCTTGCCAAAATGGATCTTACAGTTTGCGAGCCTTTTCGTTCATTACACAAGTGACTGCTCATAAATAAAGTGCCATCGTTGCATTTGTCGCCGGTAAGGACAATATGAACTGTTCGAACTCGATGCAAGTGAAAATTATGGACAGATTTCGTATCACATTAAACGGTAAATGAACGAGTATCCAAGTGACTGATTGTTATTTTGAAATTTTTTTTCTTTTTAAACTGATGAACAGTTTTCTTTAAGTCAAGGAAAGAATCGATTTCTAATCTTATACTGAAATCGGCAAGGCAAGGTCCGAGGAATCACTATCCACAAGCACACATATGCGTGCATACCACACACACACGCACGCACGTACACACGCACGCACACACACACACGCGCGCGCGCGCGCGCGCACGCACACACACACACACACACACACACACACACACACACACACACACACACCTACCTCTGTTTGATATCACTAATGTTGGCATACTTGAATTGGATAAGAAACAACAACAACAACAGCAACCCCCTACACACACACACACACACACACACGCGCGCGCGCGCGCGCGCGCGCGCGCGCGCGCGCTTTCATAATAACTCACCCAATTGTTCCTCTCCTGTTGACAATCCATGTAGAAATCTTTATCGTCTCGATCACAGAATGAGATAACTATCAATCACTGAATGAGAGAACTGTCAATCACAGAATGAGATAACTGTCAATCACAGAATGGGATCGCTGTCAACCACAGAGTGGGGTAGCTGTCAATCACTGTCAACGCAGGCTGTGAGCCGTCGACACCAAGCGAAATTCACAGTGGCCCGGATGTTGGAAATGCCGTTTCAGCCGTTGTCTCCAACCAGTTGACCTACGCATGAAAGTTTCAGAAAGTTACTTCTCGCAACTTAATTAAAGCAGACAAGCACACGCTGGTGAACG
Source organism: Conus canariensis (assembly GCA_033310375.1). Taxonomy (NCBI): domain Eukaryota; kingdom Metazoa; phylum Mollusca; class Gastropoda; order Neogastropoda; family Conidae; genus Conus; species Conus canariensis. Next base: position 16,657 of record JAMYXO010003606.1, on the reverse strand, counting down.
TAGCACAATGCTCCCTAACATCAATGTGGCCACAATAAGAAATTTCTGCGAAGACCTCTGACGATATTTTTTTTTTTCATTTTTGATGTCGTATCGAGTTGGTGGCGATTCTTCTCCTCCATGTTGTTCCCACGCTGACGTGTCCACATCCGGGCGACCTGTGCGGACTGGTTGCTCATACAGCAGGGTGGACAGGTTGACCGCCGGGCTGCTCGTGCAACACGGGAAAAAGACCGTGACTTGCACCAAATTCAGCAGGTCGCTAACAAGGTGGTTGTAGACAAAGCCCTGTTTGAAATGCGTTGCCTTGGCGTTGGTACACAAGCACACGGATGTGTGCGTGTGGTGTGTGTGTGTGAGGGAGAGAGAGAGAGAGTGTGTGTGTGTGTGTGTGTGTGTGGTGAGGGAAGAGAGAGGAGAGGGAGAGAGTGTGTGTGTGTGTGTGGTGGTCTAAATAAAAGAGTTTGTTCTCTGTGTGTGTGTGTGTGTGTGTGGTGTGCACTCTATGCAGATAAAGCATTTTTTACACGAAAGTACGCATGCGCGCTTGCTTGCTTCACCACTGCATTTTCAAAGGAAGACAGACGTATGCACAGCTGGGCAGAACACAAATGACTGACGAAACAAAATAGATGGGTAGCCACACAATCTTCTGCCCTCCCACCCACACCTCCGATATTCGAAGCCCAAAATATGAAAAGAAAAAAAAAACCCTCACCAAATTCATGGTGAAAGAGAGCGACTTACTCCCCAATCCCTGCTTTTACAAGAATCTGGAACCTCCCCCCACCCCCACCCCCACCCACCCCTCCTCCTCCTATTTTCCCGCTTTTATGAAAATTTAGTAGATGAGTCACTCTTCATCCCACCCCCCCCCCCCCCCCCCCCCCCCCCCCCCCCCCCCCCGCTCCCTCCCCTGGCTTTTCATGACAGTTTAGGAAATAGGTCTCTTTTCATCCCCCCCCCCCCTCCGGTTTCCAGGCTTGTTATGACAATTCGGAAAAGTGTGTCCATCCCCCCCCCCCCCCCACTCCCCTTTCCCCTGATTTTTTGACAGTTTGGAAGATGACCCCGTTCCCCTCCTGCTTTTATTCAATTGGGAGGACTCCCGTTATGTTTTGGTCAGTGACAGTCCAACCCTTAAAAAAGAGAAAGATCTCGTTACTCGCCATCAAAATATAGGCCATGCATTAGTGATGTTGCAGCGGTGGTTGCTCAACCTGGACTTGCTGGAGTTGATGATGTTGATGTCTTAGATCTATTTGATGGGTTGTGGAGTTATATGGGAATCACTGGGTGTAGATTGCATGGCTGCTTATTACCATCTCTGATGGACAGACGTACAACAAACCATTTTACTGAACTTTTCTTATTCTGGAAATGACAGAGATGGTTTGTGAGTGTTAGCGTAGAATGTATACCTGCTTATTGTCTAAGATTACCTGTGATGGACAGACGTAAAATAAACCACTGAGCTGAACTTTCTCACTTTCTGCAAATCACCGACTTATCAAAAGAGCGAGAGAGAGAGAGAGAGAGAGAGAGAGAGAGAGAGAGAGAGAGAGAGAGAGAGAGTAATTCTGCAAACGTAAGAGGAAAAAAATATACGTAAATAAATGTATGAAGCAATTAGAAATAAAACTGAACGATATCGTGG
>JAMYXO010003606.1:0-10000 GCA_033310375.1 Conus canariensis | reverse complement strand
TTTTTTTAACTATGTCTCTTTCTGCCGAACAGTCATCTATAATAAATAGTGTCTGCGTTCCCTCAAACTGTCTATAAAAGTGTTCTAAGCACTCGCTAAGTTTATTGCTAGGATCAACTAAATAGATTTTATCATCTGTCCATATAAACCTTCTGTCGTGATATGCTTTGTTCCACTTTAATGTTGGACAGAAAATTACAATATGATCAAAATTATAACTATAAACTGTTTGTAATAGGTCGAGGACAAATATTGTTTTTCCACAACCAGTCTGTCCACAAATCAATGAACAATGAGGGGTTTTTGTCATAAAGTTTAACATCGGCATTGACGCCAATGTTGTCTGCTCCATAGTTTTAAAACAGAATTTAATCTAATCCAGTTATTGTTTTTATCATACTCTATGTCAAAACTTGTTCAGTATAATAAAAACCTATAAGGCCCAAATGTGTAAGATTAATCCAGTTCAGTTCTGTAAGATCGTTTCTATTTAGACTAATATCAATTTTGTTGCTTGTTGTTATGACCTTAATATCCTCGCCATTGTAAAGAACAACGACAGTAACTTTAAGTTTGTCAACGTCTAAGTTTTGCCAGCTAATAAGAATTCCTTTCATAAGATTGTCACTGACGCCCAAAGCTGACGCCCAAAGCTCCATTTCTCGCCTCATCTTTTAAGACAGAAATTTTAAATATCATTGTGAACGTGTCTCCTAATTTTGTGCGTGGAATGAACTGTAATTTTGTAGAAGCTTTCTTTAAAAACCGATTCTCTTCTGTGGAGGATGTACTGTTTGTCCCCAAACGGCTTTATTTCGATCTCTTTCCGACTGTTGTCCTCTGGCATAAGACTTACATGTAAAGGGCCAGAGTTCAATGCTTTTCTGAAACTTTTTTGACGGTCAAAAAATGTAAATGGGCTTAAGAATTCAAATTTTATGTCCCATTCTAAATATGGTTCTAAGTGCCATTTGTTGTCAGTTTTTCGAACTATTTTATATTCATACTGACCCGCATTATTTGCTTCTAGATTGCGTAGTTGTTCTAGTTTAGGAAACTTTTTGTTGTCGCCAACCTCTTTGCGCTTATAATAACCATCTTTACTGTACTCAAAACCATACAAAGTGCCTATCTCACCGTTTTGTTCAAAGTCCTCAACGTCTGCAAGGTCTTTTAATTCTAAAGTTACACACCTCTCAGGCGCTAATGTAACTCCCGATTCTTCTGGTCCACGTGACATTTTTTAAAACAACGTATTATTTTATTTCTAAAACAATGTGCAGGTTATCACATTTTACGACTTTCCCTGTTTTATCTGTGATCTTTATATTAAATGATCTGACACTCCCACAAGCTAATCTTTTAAACTGTAAATTAGGGAATTGTATAATTTCATAATCGCAATATGCAGCTTTCCCTGATGGAAGAGCTCTTAAAACAGTTGAGGGCCTTCCATCATATAAGTTTTCATCAGTGCTCAGCTCGTCCAAATGAACATAGAGTAATGAATGTAATGCAAGATCGAGCGGATATTCTCCCTCATAAGTAGTTTTGTCTGATGTAACTCTAAAACTATGAAAGTCTCGATTGTCAGTTGTAAAGCCTAACATTTTAGCTAGCTCTCCATCAAAATAGTAACCTACTTCTTCTTTTTCAGGTTTGAATGCTAACATTATTTTCAAATTTGCATTGTTAAGTTTGAGAGTAATGTCGAAGTTACTCATTGCTTCTTTCAGCGAGCAAAACCCGTAATAACCATCAGGTATGGTTAACTGGCTAACTAAGTTTCCTCTTTTGTCAAATTTTTTAATCTTATTATTCTCCTTGGATTCAGTTATATTAAACCATACGACTTTGTAAAAAATTTCATGGAGTGCAACCCTTTGGGTTCCGCATTCTTTATCAATAGCATATTCTAAAAACGAAGGACTGTCTTGTGTTGTTATTGTTACAAACATTTTTTAAAACAAATTTAAAAATGAGTGCATTCAAATATACTAATGCAAAATATTCTGTTGGGCCGCACTACAGTCCTAAAGATATAACAACTGATACCCTCGACATTTCTGTGACTCAGACTGACGCCTTTCAAGTAAAGGTTAGTACTCCATTGAACAGATATCTTAACCCTCCTATTAAAAAAGACTACATCGCGAAAGTGTGGTTCAGTCATCCGATGCAGTTTTATCAGAACCAGTTAAACTTTGCTGTGTTTTGTGCATCAACTGGGTGTGGAGTGTCGTATGCTGATCATTTAAATCATCCTGATCCTTTGGTGAGGTCAGTGTATAGATTTCATTTTTATTACACCTTCAGACGTATTTCATCTGAACTGCAAGCGCCATTACCAAATGACAAAACGTTTAATCCATTCAGCAACAGAATAGATTACAAGGCTTTTGAAAGGATCTGTAACGAATTTGATATTGACCCAAAGACAGACTTTAGACAAAAGTTGGATCTTAATCATGGTTTAGGCACCCTTTATTTTTGGGGCGTGCACAGAAAGTATAACTATGATTACAATCCTCCTTACACATCTTTCTCTTCAGGCACAACTGTTCACCTCGGGTCCATAGAGCAAGAGCATAAAACAGCATGGACAACATTTATTTTGGATACTTCTAATGGTCTAACTAGAGCGGGAATAGAACGAATAAACGACTCTATTCGTACTTATGTTTGGTGTTTGCTAGGTTCGCAAGCACAAACGAGATCAAACATAATTGATCCTTCTACTGGCTTTGACGCCCAAAAACAGTATTTAGCAAATTTAGAGGATTCTATTAATTCTGCAATTGATTTGCCTTTAAGTATTAAAAGGTACCAAAATGTTTTGCAATACGCAAGATCGAAAGTAGACTTTGCTGTTGGCACTGGTTTATACATGCTGCCTTCCGACCTCAGACTTCAGATAGGAACAATAATAAACTACAATAATGAAATCGTTGTGGCTGGCAATGAAGAGAAGGTCGGGAAAAACGACATAAATTCTGAGCCAGTAATATTACAAACAATAAACAAACAAGCCCCCTCAAAACCCATCCAATCCCCAAGGCCCAAAGTCCAAAGGCCATTGAAGACGCGGACTTTGTTCGTGATGACCATGAATATGAAAAGACGGCACTTGTTATTGGATTAACTGCCCTAGGATTACTTGGTCTTTATCTTACTAAAAATTAACCCAACTATTAAGACAACTAATGCCCATAAGTGCTCAGCCATAAAGCCAACTACTTTACTTGCGGCAGACAAAAGCCAGCTAACGATCCCCCCTATTATACTAGGCAAAGAATCTATTGCCTTACTGGCTAATTTTTTTAGTAAGTTTGCAAGGTGATCGAGTTGTTTTTTTACCCATGATTTATCTGACGACGGAGTTGGCGGGCCTGGTGGCACTGCCCCCCACCACCGCCGCCTGTAATAGCCATCACCAGTGTACTTATTGCAAATCCTAAGGCTGTTATAACACTTGCTAATGTGACACCTTGCTCTCTAAACAGTGTTCTTATTCGTTCTGCTAACGTTGTGTCTTCATATAAAATTCTTTGGATAGTTTCTCTTATTCTGCTCACTTGAGTTCGTAATTGTTCTCGGTTAGTAGACAACACTTCTAGTCTTGCTGATCTCTCTTGTTCAAGATCTTTTAGTCTTTGTGTTATTCTTTCTTTAACACCAGGTCCTAAGTTGGAGTCGTCAGCCTCAACTAGTTTTTCTTTTTCTCTTTTTATATGCTCATCTAGTTCACCCAGTTTTGCTAAATTGTTTGTTAATTCGCCTCTGATGCTTCTTAAAGCATGATCAAGGGCTGTTATTTCTCTCATAGGTAGCGGCGGATCGCGCATAGTTTTTAATGCTTCTGAAAAACTGGTTTCTGCTTGTATTATTTCGTCTGTTGTTGGGCTTAAATCTTTAAGTTCCATGTTTTGTATTTGGTTTTCTGTTGGGAGTTTCTGTTGTGTGTTTTGAAGTTTAGCAGCTGCTTCCCTATCTAATTTTGGTTTAGTAAGGTCAAGGTGTTCTTGATCGCGCACACTGAGTCTTTGTCTAACTGTATTCTTAGCTAAAAACTTAAATGGGTTTCGTTTAGTTGTAAGCTGAACAAGTTCCCCTTGCTCGTTTTTATAAAACAAATGGTCATCTTTTACTTCAAAATCATCAGGGACTAAAACTTCGGGGGTTTTTGACCTAAACTTTGATAAAATGATTTGACCTTACTTTCTATTAATTCATGCCGCAATGAGGTCAATGAGCGATGCTGTGTCAAAGGAGGCATTTCACTTATGTCGTCTTCAGGGTCAAAAACATCATAATCTTCAATGCCTGCCATGTTTTTAAATAATTAACTTTTTATTTTGTTTTATAAAAAAAATGTCACAAGCATATGGTTCATTTCTTGACCCGCATAGAAGACTGAAAGAGCCCCTTGGCGTGAAGGGAAATAAACAGAATATTATTGTTCCAAATAATCCATCTACTATTGATTCAGATCAAATTCTTACTGTTAAATTTCCAGACCTAGGAGCAGATGAAGTGATTGTGCCAGGATCTGCACGGCTTACTTTCAAAATAGAACTTGATTCAGCAACAGACGCAAACAGGACAGTTGTACAGAATCTGGGACGGGCAATCGTTAAGAAAATTTCTATAAAACTTGAGGGGCAAGAAATATTTTCTTTACACAATGCAGACATATTTCTAATCTATTGTGATCTATGGCTAACCGCGAATGAAAGGGCTGACCTCGCGTTTCAAGGAATCGAAAGTGATGAAGCACTAAAACACAGAATAGATGCTGATAATGCTGCATCTGGCAACAAGCCCGAAGCTGTAAATTTTGCGTATGGAAATCGCTTTTCCATACCCTTGGATTTTGAGTTATTAAGCGCGCATGCACCATACTTTCAAGGAGCATTAAAAGACAGATTGACATATGAACTAACTTTTAATGAATACAAACAGGTCATTAAATCTACAGACACTGATTCCAAGTACAGCATTTTCGACATCTTGTTGGAGTTTGATACTATTAGCAACCCTAACTTAGCAAGGCTGATTGAGCAACAATATCAGTCAAAATTAGCAATATATTACGAAAGAGTGATTCATCATTCTAAATATCCTAAAAGCAGAGCAGACACTATATGGAATTTTAGTTTTAGCGCCGCAGCACGATCGCTTAAAGGTATTTTATTGCTGTGTGAAGATGAAGAACCATACGAAAGACAAACTGAAAAGTTTATTAATCCTAAAATAACGAAAGTACAATGTTCAATTGAGGGCAGTCCTAACCAAATCTACAGTAGTGGGCTTAAACCTTATCAGCATTTTGACGAAATAAGAAAATATTTTGGAGGCGGGAGGCATAGAAGTCCAACAGCAGATCTTGTGTCCAAAGATCTACATCTTCATAATGTTAGACTTGATGATTATTTAACAACGAAATACGGTTTATGGATTGACCTAAGGTCGACAGAGGATAATCAGTTGCATGGGAGTGGGAGAACAGTTAAAGACGTAATAAACATTCAAATTGATAAAGAAAAAGAGAGTGATAAACCACTTAATGTATATTTGTTTTTAATATATGATGCGCAGCTGAATATTCAAGATCACAGATTAAAAGATATCCAATACTAAATTATTTTTATTTTTTAAAAAAAGCATGTCTGTTCAGGTTTATCCAAAAGTGCCCAAAGAAGAGAACTCTGTTGCTGTAGACATAAAAACTTTCAGATTAACAAACATAACACAAATGCAAACCCAACTAGAGCAGGACCTTTCAAAATACAGTAAAACCAAACGAAGGTATTCTGCTGTCTTTAATGCTGTTACATATGTTAATACTGGAGCATCGATCACTAGTGCTCTATCAGCAGGAACAAGTGTAGGTCTCTTAGCAACAGGCGTAGGTGCACCGGCAGCTTTGCCTCTAGGCGGTTTGTCTTTAACTCTTGGCCTGTGTTCATTAGCTGTAAGTGCTGTCAGCAAAAAAATAAAAGCTAAACTCCAAAAGCACACAGCTATGGTTCAACTAATAACAGCTAAACTTAGTTCCTTCAAACTGTTAATAAATAAAGCACTAGTTGACTCAAACATCACGGATGAAGAATTTAGTCGCCTACAGGCTGATTTTGAGGACTACAAAAGACAAAAGTTTGATCTTCAAAGAAAGGCAAGGGCAACTTTTTCTCAACAACCAGACACCGACCAGATAAAAAGGAATGCTTAAAAAAAGTAAACGAAACATTAAACTCTGTTCTAAACAGCTCACATTAACAACCCCAAAGGGCGTTTATACTTTAGTTTACGAGTCCAAGCACAAAAAGGCCGTTGATATTGATTCTGATTAAGTATTTTTTTTTAATTTAAATAAATATGTTGAGTTAGAAAAGAAACTCAGCATGGATAAGATATATGAAGGTTCAGATGAATTGTTTGAAGCAATGCTCGAGGAAGAGCGTTTGCCAAAAGCTTTAAATGAGATTGATTTAGAAGTTATTAATCCAACAAATGTGTTAGAAAGCGTTGTACATGCTATTTCTCAAGTTCCAAGTAAACTAACAATAAACCCTCCAGTTAAAGTAAGGTTAGTTGTTTTAGTTGATTACATAACAATAAGCGAAGAAAATCTAGAAGTCTGGGTCTCAACTAAACAGCAGACTATTCTTTCTTATAATGATTTAACGCCTGATTGGGCAGAACAACTTCTTACTCAGTTTAACGATGCTTCTGAAGCAGCAAAAATGAGAGGTTCTGGTTGGTCAGAGGGTAAAGTATTAGAGGTTAGATTAAAACGGGCTAAATACGAGCCAATTATAGGAAAGTCTTTTATTCCTCTACCATCAGAATTAGTTGCAAAGAGAGCGGTTCTGAACATAAAGAATTCAGATAACAAATGTTTTATGTGGTGCGTTCTTGCTAGGCTACACTTTGTTAAAAAAAATGCAGAGAGAGTTACTAACTATTTACAGTGGGCTAATGATCTTAACTTTAACGGCCTTGAATTTCCTATGGCTGTAGACAAGATTGATCAGTTTGAAAAACAAAATCCGCCAATAACTGTTAATGTCTACACATGGTCTGTTAAATCAGGTCTTCTACCAATTAGAGTGTCAAAAAACAGTCCATCAATAGGAGAACCAGACAAACACCATGTAGACTTACTCCTGATGCAAAGCCTTAATGGGTTGCACTACACGCTAATACGCACAATGAGTAGACTAATTCAGCATACTTCAAAAGATGGGCACAAACAAGAATTCTGTAGAAAATGTTTAACAAGAATTCCGTCCGTTTAAGCTGCGAGGGAACATGTAAAACATTGTCTCAGTCCAGTGGACTGCAATACAGAACTAATTATGCCAAGAGAAGGCAGTAAGGTTAGTTTTAAGAATTACAAAAACTCCAGAGGTCGCCATACGTTGTTTACGCAGACTTCGAGTCGCTTATTGTTCCTTATGAGGGGCCAGCTCCAAAACATTTACCAAAAACAGTTATAATGAATAATCACCAGATTTGTTCATTTGCCTTCATTGTTGTCAGGTCAGATGGTGAACATTCAAAGCCAGAATTATACAGAGGACCACATGCAGCAAAACATTTCTTAAAACGCATGCAAGAAGTTCGTAATGTCTGTTCTAATAATCTAGACCTATCCGATCTTAAGATGACCCCTGAAGATCAAGATCGCTATGACTCAGCCACTCACTGTTGGATTTGTGGTTTAGAGCTAACACCTAAAAGTTTAAACCCAACAGTAAAGGATCATGATCACATTAGCGGGAAATTTAGAGGAGCAGCACATAACAATTGCAATCTTCAACTAAAGTTTGATCCTAGGACTTGGAGACTTCCTATATTCTTTCATAACTTGCGAGGTTACGACTCTCACCTTATAATGCAAGCAGTAACTAGCGCCTTTAGGGTGTCATGCATTGCACAGTCATCAGAAAAGTACATGTGTTTCACTTTAAATAACATGTCTTTCTACGACTCTATGCAACACATGATGGGGGGGTTAGAGTCACTAGCAGGATCCTTAAAGTCCTGCCCAATAACAGAAGAATATTTTGACCCAACGCTCGTTAGAAAGGGCGTTTATCCTTATGAGTACATGAACAATTGGGAAAGGTTTGACGAAGATACACTTCCGCCTAAAGGTGCGTTTTTTAGTAGTCTTAGAGGAAAGGACATCAGTGATTCTGATTACCAGCATGCTCAAGATGCGTGGCAGAAGTTAGAGTGTAAAACGATGGGAGACTATCATGATTCCTATTTAATGGCGGATACCTGTTTGTTGGCGGACGTCTTTGAAAATTATAGGAAGACCTGCATAAAACATTACAGCTTGGATCCTGCGCATTATATTTCTGCGCCTGGGATGAGTTGGGATGCTTTCTTAAAATTTACAGGAATACAGATTGATTTATTGTCTGACCTGCCAATGCTTCAGATGATTGAAAACGGATTGCGTGGAGGAATCAGTATGGTGTCGCACCATTACTGTAAAGCAAACAACAAATACTTGGACGACTATGATCCAAGTAAAAGGTCTAACTATCTCATGTATTTAGATGCAAACAATCTGTATGGATGGGCAATGGCGCAATCACTTCCATTACGCAACTTTAAAATGTAAACAGATACGAATAATATTCAAAAAGCATTAAAGTGGTTGGGCAGTTTGACGCCAGATCAACAGTGTGGATACATTCTAGAAGTTGACTTAGAATATCCTCAGGAACTCCATGATTACCATAATGACTATCCATTAGCAGCAGAAAGTCTAAAGACGGCAAAAAACAGAACCACCTAAACTTGTGCCTAATCTTCGAGGCAAAAAAAATTATGTCTGCCATTACAGACTTCTCCAATTTTATTTAAGACATGGTTTGAAGTTGGCAGCTGTTCATCGTATAATTGCTTTTGATCAAGAACAGTTCATGAAACCATACATCATGAAGAACACTGATCTCAGAACTAAATCCGCAGATGCTTCAGAAAAAGACTTTTTCAAGTTGATGAACAACAGCTGTTTTGGAAAGACTATGGAGAATCCGCACAAGCGTAAAGATGTTAGATTGGTCACCAGAGAAAACGATGCAATTAAGTTGACTTCAAAACCTAATTATCAGGACTTCAGAAGATTTCATGATCAGCTTTTTGGCATAATGATGAAAAAAAAGAAAGTCAAATTGGATAAGCCCGTTTTTATTGGGTTTACTGTTTTAGAATTATCAAAGCTTTTGATGTTAGAATTTCTTTATGACTACTTTAAACCCTTGTATCCTGAGTCCAGAGTTCTGTACACAGATACAGATTCCTTTGTAATCGACATCCCTACTGAAGATATCTATAAAGACATGGAATTAGAAGTAGCTAAAGGGCATGCTGGATGGTACGACACATCTGATTACCCTAAAGATTCGCCTTTGCTTCAACTGTTAACAAGAAGGTTTTAGGTAAGATGAAGGATGAATTATCTGGAGACGTGATCAAGGAGTTTGTTGGTTTGAGGTCGAAAATGTACAGTCTTTCAAGTCAAAAAAAGTTGTTAAAAAAGCAAAGGGAATATCTCGTAGTGTTGTGCAATCAAGCATATCCCATGACAACTATAAAATCATGTTTGCTTGATGTGCACGAATTTTTTTTTTTTTTTTTTTTTTTTTTTTTTTCAAGATATTCTTTATCCGTTATTCTGATAATCAAAATTTGGGATCGTAGGCGATTCAGGATGCGTTGCCGTGTGCCGATGAATCCGCTTAATTGTTTCCTTAATAGCTAAACACGTATCATATGATTCTTGTATTAATTCTAAGGTCTCTTTTTTTATCATCTTTTTAGTTTCATGTAAGATTTCTTCCTTTTGAGCTTCCATTTTAAACTCAAATATATTTACGTAAATTAATTAAGCGGAACTGTGTCTGGGGGATTATTTGCAGTTCTTCCTTCACAAAAGATCTTTGAGGGGCTGGTCGTTTTGTTGTGCCAGTTTCTC
>JAMYXO010003605.1:0-19680 GCA_033310375.1 Conus canariensis | reverse complement strand
AACTCCCATTTTTAATAGTTTAAAGCCCAATTCTTAAAGGTTTAAATCAAACTGAAGGCCCTTAATTACCTCCCCACCCCCACCCTCACCCCATTTCACCCACATCTGTGCCAAATCATTTTCATCACATAGCCAAACACACACACACACACACACACACACACACACACACACACACGCACGCGCAACACACACACGCACGCACACGGACACACACACACACCCCACACACACACACACACACACCACACACACACACACACACACACACACGTTCAAACCCGCAAAAGAGTCAGAAATTTTCAAAGGCCTTTTCAGCTGGGTTAAAAATTCAGAAAAAGAAGCCAAACTCTCAACGTCATTTAAAGCAACATTAGAATGGTTTATAACGGTTTTTCAAATAAAAAACAAAAAAACCCCCACAATTCCACTCTTCACACCACACACACACACACACACACACACACACACACACGCAACCACGCACGCACGCACGCACCACACACACACAACTTGCCTTTTTTCTTTTTCTTTTTTTTTCTTCTTGTTCATGACATCACACATTATGATGTCAAAAACTTGAGTAGTAAATTTATGACGTCAATGCTTTGCTCTGTTCCAGTTGCCAAAGAGGGACATTACGTAGTTGTATTGTTTTCTGTTTTTTTTTTTTCTCTTGAAAAAGGCCACGAGGCCGAAAATTTGAAGAGTGGAATTGTGATCTTGTAACTGTTTTCTTCCCTTTGGAGGACTATTGCTTTTGTTTTCTGATTTTAAACAAAAATCGTTTTTTGTTTTGAGAATCCGTATGTAGACTGACACATAGATATATAGTTTTATAGATCGCCTATTTAGAACAGCCTCGATTATTTGAATATATTTTTCCCTAAAAATAAAAAAAAAATAAAAAAAAAATAACGTGACAGGATTTATGAGAGACACCCTCCCCCTAACTCAACCCCCTCTCCCTCCTTCCCTCCTAAAAACGTTCTCTAAAAAAATGTGTATACGACGAAAAAGACCCCGCTTGACGGGTTTATTGACAATTCGTGAACACATTTTGCCCATTATGCAAACTCTCTCTCTCTCTCCTCTCTCTCAACTGAAAAAATTCCTTTAGCTCTTTTGGACTGTAACAGTTACTTCCTTTTTCCTCCTCCTCCTCCTCCCCCTCCCCCTCTTCTTTTTTCCCTTTTCTTTCTTCTTCTTCTTCTTTTTCTTCTTCTTTTTTTGTTCTTTCTCCCCATCCTCCACTTCCTCCCCTCCCCCGTTTTTTTCTGTGTGTGTATGTGTGGGGTGTGTGTGTGTTTTTGTGTGTTTTTGGGGGGCGCGCCCCGCGCGTGCGTGCGTGCGTGCGTGCTTGCATGCGTGCGTGCATGTGTGCATTTGGTTTTTTTACAACACAAAACATTTTTTTCTTTTTTTAAAAGGGAACGTGAAATGCAATTTTCCCAAGTTGGCTTTTAAACGTTCAGGTTTGATGAAAGGCCCCCCCAGGGGAAAAATCGATACTTTTTTAAATATGTTGCTTTAAGTTAAAATGCCTCCCACAAGAGCCACAACAGGGATGAACACTACTTAAAAAACAACAACAACAACAGAAAACAAAAGACAAAAAGAAAAAAAAAAAAACCCCAAAAAAGGAAAAAAAGTGAGAGAATTAAAATGCAAAGTTAAAATTCAACCCCCCCCCCCCCCCCCCCCAAAAAAAAAAAAAAAAAGAATAGTTTTGTCAGATTTAAAGGGAAAGAAAAAAAAAAAAAATTTTTTAAAAACTTTTAATTTTTCCGAAAAAAACTCAAAGATCAAACCCAGCGGAATATCCCGAAAGGGTCTTCACTGGTTTGCCGTAAAGTGTTTATGTTTGACTTCATGTGGGCTCTTACTTTCAAATTTGGGAAAGGGACTAATGCTGAACCCTTCATCACGCGGGACACAAAGTGGAGCCTCTTTTACCCTTTAAAAAGATTTCGAAAGAGTTAAAATTTTAATGGCAATTTTCAAAAAGGGGGTGCAACTTTTCTCTCAATGCATAAACAACACCACCACACACACACACACACCCCACCCCACACACACACAAATCCCCACACCAACACACACACACCACACACACACACACACACACAAAACACACCACACCACACACCACCCACACACACACACACCACACACACCACACACTACCAAAGAGGCAGTTAAGCAAAAACATGTACCAACTTACTGGTGAACATAAGCACCTGCTGAGGTCGGAGTGGAGAGGGAGGTGGGAACGAGGGGATGGGGTAGTGGTGCTGTACCATGGCGGCGCCTTCTCCCGCTGGAGAGAAACCAAACGTTCCCCAACAAAAATTCTGTTGGTATAAATAACAACAACAACAACAACCACAACAACAACACCCTATACCGGCTACAGCACGAGTTTTGGTCCACACTTCACAACTCCCGCAATATGGCAGCGCAAGGGAAACAACTGCGCAGACTGCAGCCATAGAACAACGTCAAGAGTTACGACCGATTCATCGACGAAATTCGAAGACACTGCGCACGATGGAAGAATTTCCTCAGGGATATTTTCTTAAATTAAAGGAATACGACCATAGTGATCCAACTCTCTACCTGCATGAGAGTGTTTTGTTTGTTTGTTTGTCGTTGACAAAAGCTTGTATGTCACTCCTGTCTGTATGAGAGTGTATGTATATTTATATTAGTTGACAAAAGCTTGTATGTCACTCCTGTCTGTATGAGAGTGTATGTATATTTATTAGCTGACAAAAGCTTGTATGTCATTCCTGTCTGTATGAGAGTGTATGTATATTTATTAGTTGACAAAAGTTGTATGTCACTCCTGTCTGTATGAGAGTGTATGTTATTTATTAGTTGACAAAAGCTTGTATGTACTCGTCTGTATGAGAGTGTTTGTATTCTTGATTAGTTGACAAAAGCTTGTTATGTTGCACTCCTGTCTGGGTGTGGAGTGAGTAAAAAGATACAATATAGTATGAGTTGAAAAAGCTTCTCTTTCCTCTCTCTCTCTCGTAGGATGTATGTATACTTTATTAGTCTGACAAAGCTGTATGTCATCCTGTGTGTATTGGAGTGTATGTATTTTGATTAGTGTGCAATGCTGTATGTCCTCCTGTCTGGTCTGAGAGTGTATGTATATATTATTAGTTGATAGAAGATTGTATGCACTCCTGTACAGTATGTAGAGATGTATGTTATTATTTATATAGTTGTACAAAGTTTGTGTATGTTACTCATCTGTAAGATGATGTTTTGTCTGTCTTTGTTAGTGACAAAAGCTGCATGTATGTTGGTAGTCCGGTGACTGAGGGTGGGTTGGCGATGATGTAAAACACACAAGATACGAAAATCAAGAGGAATGACGCATTTCGAAAATGAGCAGCTCTCTCTCTCTCTCTCTCTCTCTCCTCTCTCTCTCCCCCTCCCCCTCTCTCTCTCTCTCTCTCTCTGTTGCATGTGGTGTGTGTGTGTGGGGTTGTGTGTGGGTTGGTTGTGGGTTGTGTGTGTGTGTGGTTGTGCCTGGTGGCCCCTTGCGTCGTACATGTATGTAGGGTTGTTTTTGTATGTAGTATTTTTGTATGTATGTTGCAATGCATGTACTATGTAGAGTATGGGATTTGTGTATGTATGTAATATGTGTGTATTATGTTTTTTGTTTAAGTTATTTTTGAAAATGTTTTTTGTATATTTGTCTGTCTGTTTTTTGGATGTTAGATTATGTACAATTATGATGTTGTATTATTATTTTGTCTTCTGTTTGTATTGCTATATATTTTACAAATGTATGTTTTACTTAAATATGTATGTTTGGATGTTTTAAAGTCTGTTGTCGTATGAAGTAGGGGTATAATGTACTATGTAGTATGTATTAATATGTATGTTTATTTATGTTGTATGTATTATTAGTCGCCCCTTCGTAGGTATGTGGGTTAATGACTTGTATGATTATCAAAAATTTTGTTTTAAAGAGTAGGGGGGCGTGGCAATGCCAGCCTTTTCCCCACTGTTTTCATTGTTGGGGTGGGAAGGGGTTTGGGGATTTTGGTTATGAGTGTTTTTTTACCACCGATTCTTAAGACCGCAAAAATTATTGTATTGCTCGTGAGCAAGCAACTGGCTGGGCGTATGTGCAATCTACGCCAAGCGCGGGTTTCCGGGTAAAACGGTTTTTCGGTGCGGGGGTTGGGGGGGGGCGGGGAATAAAGGGGAGGGGAGGGGGGGGGAAGGGGGGGAGAGGGGGGGGGGGGGGGGGGGGGGAGGGGGGGGAGGGGGGGGGGGGGGGGGGGGGGGGAGGGGGGGGGGGGGGGGGGGGGGGGAAAAATAAAGGGGGCATGGGGGCGGGTGGGGGAGGGAGAGAGGGGGGGGTTTTTTGAAGAATAGGCAAAGGGGAGGGGGGGAAAGAGGTACTCTGTGTGTTGTTGGGTTTGGGGTTTGTGTTGTGGTGTGTGTGTGTGTGTGGTGTGTTTTGGTGCTTGTGCTGTTTTGGCGTGTTTTGTTGTTGTTTTGTTTGTTGTTTTTTTTTTTGTTTTGTTTTTGTGTGTGTTGAGGTGATAGATAGATAGATAGAAAAGAGAGAAGAGAGAGAGAGAGAGAGAGAGGGGGAAGAAGAGAGAGAGAGAGAGAGAATGTGTGCATCCCCTCGCATGTTTTCTGTCTCTCTTTGATATGTCGGTAATACACTGGGGAAAAAAAAAAAGAAATCTAACAAAAAAAAAAAAAACCCACACCCACACCCACCAAAACAAACATGCAACAAAAAATGGCGCGAACTTTTTTAAACCATCGGGGTGAACCCTGCCCCCCCTCCTTACCCCTGACCTTCCCCTCTCCTTCTTCCTCTCCCGCCCGCCCACCCCCTCTCATCTCCCCCCATCCCCCCACGCACACTATCCCCCCCCCCCCCCCCTTTTCCCCTCTCCCTCCCCTTTCCCCTCCACGAAAACAACACGGAGCATCCTTATCCTAACTCCTCGACCCGGTGGGTGTAAAAAAATTTAAAAAGGAAAAATTGTAAGTTGAGTAAACTATACACAAGGGGCCGGGAGAAGCGACGGGGGGGGAGAGGGGGCGTGCTTTTCTGTGTTTCGGGTGTTGGGGCTGTTTTGTCTGCCCCCCGGGGTGTCAAGGGGGGCAACCGGGGGTCGTCGGGGGGGTCTTTCCCCTTTAAAGAGAGAGTGGGGAAGGAGTGGGGGGTCTGGCTTTCTCGGGGTCTTTTGCTGTGGTTTCGCCGCCCCCAGTTTTTTGGGCGGGCCCTGCAGTCCCCACATTGTCGCCGACCGAAATTTTGGGCGGGGCTCAGTGCCCACATTGTCCCGACCAGAATTTTGGCAGGCTGCAGTGCCCACTTGTCGCCGACCAGTTTTTGGGAGGCTCGTCCCAAATTGTCGCCAACCAGAATTTTTTTTGGGCGGGCGGCGTACCCCCATTGTCCCCGGGACCAGAATTTTGGGGGCTCAGGCCCACTTGTCCCCCCGACCAGAATTTTGGGAAGGCTTGCATACCCAAAACATTGCCCAAACCAGTTTTTGGGCGGGGTGCAGTCCCAATTTTGCCCAACCAAAATTTTGGGGCAGGCGGGCAGTCCCCCACATTGTCGCCAACCAGTTTTTTTGGCGGCTGCAAAACCCACAATTTGTCGCCGACCAAAAATTTTTGGGCAGTGGGCAGGGGGCCCACTTTGGTCGCCACCAAAATTTTTGGGCAGGCTCCCAGTACCCCAGCCCGCAACCAGAAATTTTGGGCGGGGCTGCAGTACCCACATTTCGCCCCAACCAATTTTGGGCAGGCTGCAGTACCCACATTGTCCCCCAACCAAAATTTTGGGCAGGCGAAAAAGTAAACCCACATTGCCCCCGCCGCCAGAATTTTGGGCAGCGGGGCCAAGTACCCAAAACATTGGGGCCCGCCCCGACCCAAAAATTTTTGGGGAAAATGCAGTACCCACATTGTCCCAACCAGAAAATTTTGGGGCACCATGCCCCACTTGTCGCCAACCAGAATTTTGGGCGGGGGCTGCAGACCCACATTGTCCCCCGACCAGAATTTTGGCAGGGGGGCAGTACCCCTTCCCGCCCAACCAAATTTTGGGCAGGCTGCAGTACCCCCATTTCGCCAACCAAATTTTTTTGGGCAGGCTGCAACCCCAACTTTGTCCCCCGCCCCCAAATTTTGGGCAGGTCAGTACCCACATTTTTCGGCCCAAAATTTTTTTGGCGGCTGAAAGTACCCAATTGTCCCCCGCCCCCAAATTTTGGGCGGGCCTGCAGTCCCCCACTTTTGTCCCCCCGACCAATTTTTGGCGGCTGCAGTACCCACATTGGGTCCCGACCCAGGAATTTTTTGGGCAGGCTCCCCGAACCCAATTTCGCCCCAAAATTTTGGGCGGCGAAAGTACCCCAAATTTTTCGCCGACCAAATTTTTGGGGCCCGCCCCAGTACCCACATTGTCCCCAAAACCAAATTTTGGGCAGGCTGCAGTACCCACATTGTGGGCCCCAAGTTTTGGGCAGGCCCCGTACCCACATTTTGTCGCCAACCAGAATTTTGGGCGGGTCAGTACCCACATTGTCCCCCCAACCAGAATTTTGGGGGCTGCAGCCCCACATTGTCCCCCGACCAGAATTTTGGGGCAGCTGCAGTGCCCACATTGTCCCCAAACCCAAATTTTGGGCACCCTCAGTTGTCCACATTGTCGCCAGCCAAAATTTGGGCGGGCCTCGGGGTTTCCACATTGTCGCCAACCGAATTTTGGGCACCCTCAGTGCCCCACAGCGGGGACAGCGAGGGTAAAAAAAAAAGTTTTTTTATTTCCTTAGCCAATTACACAAGCGACAATCATTCGTTTCTTCAGAGCGCTGTATCAAAACCCATGGCAAAAAAAGGCCAGAGACATCAGTTTAAAACCACTCAGTGCAGTCTTAACATAGGCCTACTTAATTCATATTTATTTCTAATATAGATTCCATCGTTTGATTATTTTGAAAGTCTGTATTGTGCAAACTGTCATGCGAGATTGATCATCCCATTTTCCCCCATCTGAAATCAATCATTTTTTTGTTTAAACATTTTTTAAAAATCCTGAAAACTTTCAAAGCCCTGGTTGCCCAAAAAAAAAAACAAAGCCAAGAATTTATACACTGACAACTTTGGGTAACCCTTTTTTCTGCCATTACAATCCAAATTTCGCAAACTATAATAAGCTTTAAAGGGTTTTTTTGGTTCCTCCATTCTGGTTTTTTCAGCCAATACATTTCAACGAGAAGAGGGGAGAGAGAGAGAGAAGAGGGGAAAAGAGAAGAGAGAGAGAAGAGAGAAGAGGAGAAGAGAGAGAGAAGACAGACAGACAAAAACAGACAGGCGACAACAGGCAACAACAAGACGTCCGTGGCTAATTAAAAAGGAACCAACCGAGGCACCCTCCTGTCCCTTACCCCTTCCACCACCCGCCTTCCTTAAAAGCAAAGAAAGGATGTAAACAAGTTGCCCTTCCAAGGGGAGATAATAAATTTACCACAAGGCAAAGGGAGATTAGTGAATTTTTAATTAAATAAAGGGAAGGGAGTTTACGAGTAACTAATTTTAAGGCAAGGGGGCCTCACTTCAAATAAAAGAACCACCCACTCCACATTAAAAATAAATTCACTTTGCATCTTATTTATATGTCGTCCATTTTTACCCATTAACATATACCTGAACCTAAAAAAAAATCTCTTTTTCTGAATATACAAAAAGTGAATAAACAATTTCATGAGGAACCGAATTTTCCTACCGGGGATTTTGATGTATTCTTTTCCGTCTTTATTATCCATTGACCCATCCCTAAAAAAAATACGAATGGAAACATGAGCACACCCTGGCTCAAACATTACTCTGAAATGCACATCAACAATAGCATGGTAAATTTTTAAAACAGTTACATGTGTGGGCAGAAACCATCACTTGGAAGGTCAGAAACATTAATTGTTGAAAAGTGGCAATGCATGCAGTGGATGGAATTATGTTTTTCAGTTATACTGATATCTTCATATTAGTGTGAGCTTCAATTACAAAAATGTTTAATTTTTTCACTTCGATGGCATTTCACTGTGCCAGAAACGAATTCCCACAAAGAGAACCAGAAAACAGCTTGGCCACACCCACACCCCAAAAAACCCACAGAGAGAGAGAGGAGAGAGGAGAGAGAGAGAGAGGGAGAGAGAGAGAGAGGAAGACTCCCCCACTCCGTTACCCCCCCCCATCACCCTCTAAACATGGGATCTCAGGCGGCAAATTGGGGTGGAAGCGCCTGGGAACCCCCCCCCCCCTCCTCTCCCACTCCCACCCCCACACTTCCTCTACCACTTCCTTCAAAGCAATTTAAACGATGAAACCCAAGCCCAAAAATTTCCAAAAGAGGTTTTAAGAAAAAAAAATTTTTAAGGCAGAACCCCATTTTCTGATGAAAAACTACCACCCTTACACTAAAAGATAATTTCAAACGTCCATCGTCATATGCGCATGAAATTTGTGATGTAATTATTTTCCCTTTGGGCCCTTTAAAAAATATCTCGAATTTATGAAAAAGATTTAACGAGGGAAGGGAGCCCCCTCCCAATTTTTTGTTGACTTATTTCTTCCCATCTTTAAATCTTTTCTTTTTATCGATTACTTGTGCAAACCCCCTGCCCTGAACCTTGGTGTAGAAATTAAATGCACCACCGTGGAAAGGGTAAATCCTGTTTGCATTGAACAACGAGGAAAGTTTGTTTTTTTGAAGACAGAAAAATTGGGGTTTCGGGTTTTCGTTCGGGTAAGCGTAGAATGTGACGTTTTAATCCACATTTAGTTTTCATATTGTTTGTCTCTTCCTGTTTTCATCTTTGAAAGGGATTGAAAAAAACCCCTCGCCAAGCTTGCAGTAACTGTAGTATAAAAATCAGGGGTATTTCTGGTTCATTTTAAAATTTCTAATCTCCATCTCATGATTCTCTTGATATGATTTTTTTTTAAAAATTTGGTAATGTATTTTTTAAATCCAGATTCTTAAACATAAAGTAAAATTAAAGCCGGGTACAAAATCGAAAAACACCCACGGACAGCTGCGTCACTCAACAAATGCACACACGCACACACACACACAACAAAAACACACACACACCACCACACACACACACACACACCACCACCAGAGTTTCCTATTTATTTTTGAAATATTACGCCCTGAAAGCGAAATTTGTACGGGATTGTGTGGTGGGTGTGTGTGGTGTGTGTGTTGTGTGTGTTGTGTGTGTTTTTGGTTTGTCCTCTTTGCGGTGGTTTGCGTGCGGCTGCGTGGTGCGTGCGGGGTTGGGTGCGTGGTGCGTGGTCGGGGCGGGCGGGGGTGGTGGGTGTGTGTTTTGTGTGTGTGTGTGTGTGGTGTGGGGCGTGCGCGCGCGCGCGTGCGTGCGAAGTGAACGAGCACAGGATGTCACACAAAAACTCATTCACGTGCATGCATACGATTATTATGTATGTATCGTCCGGGGTTTTAATGAATTACCCAGTGTTACTCATCTTTTTCTGGGTGCAACGTGGCAGGTCATGTCACTATGCAACATGTTATCTTTTTTCCCAAACAGCAGGATTGTAATCAGCCGTTCAGAAGTTATTCATGGGGGGGGCAGGGAGGAGGAGGAGGAGGGGGAGGGGAGGAGGGGGGGAGGAGGAGGGGAAAGAGAGAGAGAAGAGGAGAAGAGAGTGTGTGTGTGTGTGTGTGTGTGTTTTGTGTGTGTTGTTGTGTGTGTGTGGTGCGCGCGTGCAGCATCAGGGGTTTTGTACGTGCCGCGCATGTGTGCGTGTTTGTTGGTGGTGTGTGCATGCGAGCTGTCTGCTGTAGATCTGTGCGTGGTGATGGACCAAAAAAAAATAAACCTAACAAACTACCTGAAACCCAAAACCTAAAAGCAAAAAACTGGGATTGACCCCTCCATCAATCTTCGACAGCCCCCACCCCCTTGGGCCGTCCCACCCACCCCTCTCGTTTTCCCCTGTATCCTCTACCTATCCCTACCCCCTGGACCCCCCCCTCCTCCCCCCCCCCACCCCCCCACCGTCGATCTTCCTATTTCCCCCCCCTCTCCCTGAAAATAAACTGAGCAGAAAAACCGAGGCTTTCACAAACCTTATTTTGGGCCACATCAAGGAGGGGTGTAACTGCTAAAGCATTTGAGGTGAGAGGACTCATTAACATTATTTACAAAAAACTCAAAAATAAAGGAACATCCAGACGGGAAATAATACAAAAGCGGATGCACTCTTACGGGGTTTTTGCCCCCCCCCGCCACACACACCACACAAACTCCCCCGCGCGCCGCGCCCGCACGCACGCACGCACCCGCACGCACGCCCCACACGCACCCACACACAAAGATTCAAATTTTTTAATCTTTGTGACCCCTTTTGGAACATGGGGACTTGAAACAAACAAACAAAATAAAATGAAACCATAAACTCCAAAAAATTTTCCGGGTTTAACACACTAAAATTTTATGTTAAACCACTTTTATAATTTTTAGAAACTTCTCTAAGTTTGCAACATTTTTTTTTTTACCACCACAGAGCAAACGTAATAGTTTATACGGACTTTATAAATGAAAAATTTTCTGGTATAAACTGTTTCAAAAAATGAAATTCATCACCAGGCCCTTCTGGTCGCAGTCCCGACAGAATCGTTCATCGTAGGTATTCCAAATCGTCTGCCAATTTCTATCATGATTTTTGACTACCACCAAAAACCGAATTAGGGAAAAATTTATAAAAAACATCGGCAACTTTTTCAAATAATTTTCAGGGAAAAAAACTTTTTTTAAATTCCTAAAAACAAACACTTATCCTAATTCTAGAGTATGTAAATTCTTCTAAAATTACAAACACTTGCTAAGACTGAAAACAGACGAAATTTTTTTTTGTCTCTCAAACAGGTCGAACCTTTTTCTATTGGGGGTTTTTTTTCCCCGTATACAGATCAACCCACCTAGATGAAAAAACCCTGCTTTCTGTATAAATATATGATATTTGTAAAATCTTATGAATACTTTTTTATTTGTGGGGGAAGTAATGATGACCAAAATTTTTTATCTTCGTGAAATTTATTTGAAGGGAAACAGGAAAATTTTTCCTATTTTCCATTATCAATTCGTTTTGGTAGAACGCGTGCGTCATGGGGTTGTGGTGTTTGTGTGTGTGTGTGTTTGTTGGGTGTGTTTTGGGTTTGTGGTGTGTTGTGTGTGTATTACTGGTGTACATCCCACGTGACTATCTGCTTGGGGGGGTTACCCCGGGGTTTCGGGGTTCATTCACACGCTACGGGTTACCTCACTTCTCCACAGACGAGCAGCTAACACTGAATCAGCTTGGTCAAGAGCTAAGTGCCGGGCGTCATTACAAATCACACACATGCTGTGTCCCCCTCCGATAATTAAATTTCTTGACCAAGCCTGGGGCGTGGGGGGGGGGGGGGGGGGGGGGTAGGGGGTGGGGGGCGTATGGAGAGGGGGAGGCGGGGGTGGGGGGGGGGGGGGGGGGGGGGTGGGTTGGGTGGAAGGAAGGGGTTTGGGCTGTCGTCATGAGTTTGGCTCTCGTATAGGACGATGGGTAATCCATACGGGAAGAACGAGGAGGGAGACCAGATGTATGCTACAAAAAGCTGTGGTGTGGCAAAAGGGGGGCGAGGGGTGGGAAGAGAGGGAGAGAGAGAGGAAGAGAGAGAGAGAGAGAGAGAGAGGAGACGTGATTTTTTGTGGGGGGTTGTGTGTGTGGTGTGTATTTGTGTGTTTTGGGGTATTATGTTCGTGTGCATATGTAGTATGTTTGTGCAGTACTCTTGTGTGTTGTATGTGAGGCGTGCTGCATGCGTGCTGCTGCGTCCCTGCCGCGCGCGTGTTGTGTTGTGTTGTGTGGGGTTGTGTGTGTTGTGTGGTGTGTTTTGTGTGTGCGGGGGCCCCGGGCCGCGCGCGTGCGGGAACTGAAGGGCACTGGTGTGAAAACAAAAACATACATTCCCCGGCATGCTACAGATGTATTTATTATGACGAACACGTTTTAAAGATTTTCCCCCAGGGGGTTACCATCTGTCATTGGTGAACGTGGCGGGTTCATGGCACATATAAACATTTTATCTTTATTTCCCACACTGATTAAAATCAGCTCGGCGAACTTTTTGCCTAGGGGGCACAAAGGGGGAGTTGGGGAGGAGGAGGAGGGGAGGAGGAGGGGGAGAGAAAAAGGAGAGGAGATGTGGTGTGTGTTGTGTGTGTGTGTGTGTGGGTGTGGTTGTGTGTGTGTGTGTGCGCGCGTGCATGCACAGGGGGTTTGTACGTGCCGCGATTGTGCGTTTTTGGTGTGGTGCATGCGCAGCTGTCTGTCTGTAGATCTTGCGGGGTGAGGCCCTAAAAAACAAATAAACATTAACAAACTGACCTGAAACCCACACCAAAAAGCAATAAACTGGAATTAAACCCTCCATCAAATCTTAAAGATCACCCCCCCCCATCCCCTTTGGCCAGTCCCACCCACCCCTTTCCATCTTCCCCTGACTTTTCCCCTATCCCCCCCCTCCTGGCCCCCCATCCCCTCCACCCCCCCCCCCCTACCCCCCCACCGCGATCTGTCCTATTTCCCCCCCCCTCCCCGGGATGAAAAAAACCTGACGGGAAAAGCCGGGGCTCTACCATCCAAAATTTTGGGCCACATCAAGGAGGGTGTAACTCTCAAGCGTTGAGGTGAGAGGTGTAAACGGCCCCGATCCCCACCAAGGGAGGGGACAGGATGGGGGGGGGTAAGGGCTGTTTTTTCAGGTGTTCGCTGTCTGTCTGTTTGTCCTGGAACAAATTTCAACCGGGGGCCCTTTTTAAGGGGGTCACCCCTTGAAAAAGGGGGGGAAAAAGGAATGATCGGCGGAGTGGGGGGGGTCGTGCATCTGTTGACGTCATTTTCTTTGCTTTTACAGTGGACTTCTCTTGACTGTGCCCGTTACAGGGGATGTTGCTCCCGGTTTTGGATGAATTATTTTTTCTCTTTTTTGTCGACTGTTGCCCCCTTTCTGTCTGTCTGTCTGTCTGTCGTCTGTCGTCTGTCTCTCTCTCCTCCTCCCCTACCCCCTCTCTTTCCCCCTACCACCCCAAACACGCGACCATACTCTTACACACAAACAAATTAAGGAAACCAACGCAAGACTGAATGAATACGATAAAATAATAAACCCCGTGACCCAACACTAGCAAACAAACAAAACACGAAAGAACTGAAGAACTGGGTTTAATGAATTTGAAAACCAACCGCCAACAACTACTGATTTGAAAAATGACTGATCATTTACTCACTCATTATAACACTAAATACCTAGGTAAAAAGCGCAGACAAAACAAACCCCCAACCAACCAATCTAACCAACCAACCAGTAAAAAAAAGCAAATGACTAATTTAAAAATTATTTGACTATATCATTAAACTAAAGAAAATGCCAACGGGGAAAAAATGCACAGAAAGCTGGGCACTCTTACAGGGTATGCGCCCCCGCATCCACACACACACAACACCACACACCACACACACACCACGCACGCACGCACGCACCACCACGCCCGCACCACGCACGCACGCACGCACGCACCACGCACGCACGCAACCACACACACACACACACACAAACACCACACACCACACACCCACACACACACACAAAGATTCAAAAATTTTTAAAACGGGTGACCCCTTTTAAAATGGAGGACTTGAAACAAAACAAACAAAATAAAAGAAACACATCAAACACAAAAATTTTCCCCGGTAATTTAAAACACTGAATATTATGTCACAACTTACAAAGTTTTGATCTTTTTCTAAGTTAGCAACCTTTTACACCACAGAGCAAAAGATAATAGTTATTACGGCTTTAAAATGTTAAAATTTTTTTGGTAAAACTGATTTCTAATGTTTAGTATTTGGTGCTTTTATTTCAAAGAAATTCATCACCAAAGGTCATTCTGGTCGAGCCCGACAAATCGTTTATCGTGAGGTATTCCAAATCGCTGCCAATTTCTATCCGGTTTATGGGTGGCACAGCGAAACCGAATTGGGGTTTTAAAACATCAGCAACATTTTAATTTTAAATTTTTCACGGGAAAACTCTGTTTTTTAAAATTCCCATAAAACAAACACTTATTACTAGATTTTAAAGCATCATTCCCTGCACGTATTAAATACTTTTAATAATTACGAACATTTCTACAGGACTGAACAGACGAAAATTTTGGGTGTCCTCAAACACAGTCGAATCCTGTTTCTATTAGGATTCATGTATACACCAACCGCTGGGTGTAAAAAACCCTGATTTTTGTAAAATCACGTGATAGTTTGACAATCAATGAATACTTGTTTGTTTGTGGAGAAAGTAATGAGAACAAATTTTTTACATTCGTGCAATATTTGAAACTGAAAAAAGGATGTATCCTAGTTTCCTATATCGATTCTGTTTTGGGAAACGCGTGCGTGCATTGTTTGGTTGTTGTGTGTTGTGTGTTTTGTGTGTGGTGTGTGTGTTGTGTGTGGTGTTGTGGTGTTACATGGATGTACATTTCCCCCAGTGACTCATCGCTTGGTGGGGTACACAAAGTGTCAGGTTCAGGTCAGGGGCGCTACGTGTTCCCTTTACTTTCCACAGCACGAGCACAAAACACTGTAATCAGCTTGGGGCGAGAGCTAAGTGCCTGGGCGTCATGTACAAATCATACACATGCGTGTTTTACCCCCGAAATTGAAATTTTGGTACAAGCCTGTGGGGCGAGGGGGGGGGGGGGGGGTAGGGGGGTAGGAGAGGGAGAGGCTGAGGTGGAGGGGGGGGGTAGTTTTGGGGGAAGGAAGGGTTTTGGGCTGCCGTCATGGACTGGGTAATCCCTCAGGGGAGAACGGGGGGGGAGACTGTAGTGTATGCGTACTAAGTCTGTGAGTGTGGGAAAAGGGTGCATTGGGGGGGGGGGGAAAGGGGGAAGAAAAGAGAGAGAGAAGAGAAGAAGAGAGAGAAGAGAGAGTAATGGTTTTTTTGTGTGTGTGTGTTGTGTTTGTGTTGGTGTGTGTGTGGTTGGGGTATGTTCGTGTGCGAAGTATGTATGTTTGTGCATGTACGTTGTGGGTGTGTTCGTTCGTTTTTTGTTTTTTCGTTTTTTCACCGTAAGCGATATTAGACCAAGTTGGGGTGTGGTGGCATGTGTACATGCATCACATCCCCTTGTCTGTCGTTTGTTCATTTTTGGGGTTTAAAAAATCCCAAGCCTGCGACCACAAGGCAGGAAATATTACATTCACCCTTCCTGTCCTTTAACCTTCCCGACCGACATAGCACCCATTTACGTGGGGAGGTAGAGAGGGGTTTTCAAGCTGAAAAAACCCCCTGACCTCACAAGTGGTTTTGACCTCAAAACGTCAGCTCGCGAGCCAATCTCTAACCCCCTCAATTACAGGCCCTTGTCACCCACTTTTGGGGTGACAGATATTACAGAAAAAAAAAAAAAATCGAGAAATGTTTTACAGAAACAACTGATACCCCCCAACCAAACAGCGCAACACACTGAAAATGACGCCATACAACCAGGAAGTTATCCCCCCCCTCCCCCCCCACGCAATCCTATTTCCATCCCTACCCTCTCTCTTCGTCCCGCCCACACCCCCCAATATTCCCTTCCCCCCCCTCTTTTTCCGCTTCCACCCATGGCCTCCGGCCCCCCCCCCCCCTCCTCCCCCCCCCCCCCCCCCAACCAAAAGCCCAAAGGGTCTTACGTTATCCCCTAAAAACAATATAACACAGGGGAAACAAGTTAAAGATAGCCCTATTACTCGGCGAAAATAAAGGGGGGGGGAACGCGCACGGTTTTAGGGGCGGCGAGGGGAAAACGGCCCAACCAACATCTTTGGTGGCTGGAAGGGGCAGGATGGGGATGGGTAGGGTGGGGGGGTGGGGGCTTGATGGGGTCCGGCAAATTTCCGGTGTTCGTCTGTCGTCTGTCTGTCCTTGTCTGTTGGCGAGAAAGGGCAACCAAGGGGCATCGAAGGGTCTTCCTTGAAGGGAAAGGAGTGGGGGGTTTCTGGGCGCTTTTGATTTTTACCATGACCTCTTTTTACCGGCTGGACTGCCCTGTGGATATCAACCCCCCCTTGGATTTGTTTAAGTCTTGTATCTCTTTGTGGTGTGTGTGTGTGTGTGTGTGGGTGTGGGTGTGGGTGTGGGGTGGGTGTGGGTCTCTTCCCTGTCTCTGTCTTTTGTCCCTTCCCCCTGCCCTCTCCTCTCTCTCTCTCTCTCCCCTCACTCCCCAAAGACCATATCCTGACAAACTATGAAGGGGGCCCAAAACAACCCAAAAAGCAATTTTGTTAACCAACCAACGACTAAAAAAACAAACAACAAACAAACAAAAAAACGGGGTGATTTCAGAGTCTGACGCCCGACTGATTAGATTCCTTACAATAACAAATGAAAAGAACGAACGAGCGAACGAAAGAAGCAACACCCAAGCAACCCACCACTCACTACCTAAAGAACCCAAAGAACTACAAAATACAACTACTACAAAAAAAAATAGCAGCTAGATAGCAACCAACGACCAACCAACCAACCAAACCCAAAAACCAACCCCAAAAGCCACTAAACAACCCCCCGCCAGCCAGCCACCAACCAACCAACCACCCAAACCAACCCAAACCCCAACCCAAACCCCCCAACTAACGAACTAATTTTCTAAATGACTGATGACTCACGAAAAGCCAACTGACTGACAATTAAAACTGACGCAAATTAACTAGCTACTAACTAACTGACGACGGGTGACCGACCGACCAGAGCTCAAACCGAATGAGCAAACAACAAAACAACGAACAACATAAAAAACAGGAAAAAAGCGTAGTAACTAATCAAATAATCGCTGAAACCAGCGGCCCTGCAGGAACAATTGACTAACGACATTTAGTATACACCCAAAGATGAAAACATATATAAATTTTTCGACTACAACCCCAAATGACCCCATAACAGATTGACTAATGACATTTAGATACCCCCCAAATAGTGAAAAAAATAAAAAAATAATCGACGAAACCAACTGACCATGCAGTAACAATTGACAAAATGAATTTATATACACACCCAAAGTGTGAAAAAATATATAAAAAATCGACTGACAAAACCAAATGACCATGCGAGTAACAGATTGACTAAATGACATTGATAACACACCAAAGTAAAAGAAAACATATATAAATAACGACTGACCAAACCAATGAAACCGCGAGTTTAAAAGATTACAACTGACATTTAATTAAAACACCAAAGAGTGAAAACTATATAAATAATCGCTGACAACCAACTGACCCTCGATAACAGATTACTAACGACATTGAGTATACAACCAAATAGTGAAAATAAAAATAATCGACTGACAACCAACGACCATGCGAGTAACAGTTGACTAAGACATTGAGTTTTCACACCAAAGTATGAAAACTATTAAAAAAAACGATGACAACCCCCCTGACCTGCGAGTAACAATTGACTAACTGCATTGGGGTATTTCCCCAAATATGAAAATGTATAAATAATGACTGAAAAACCAAAATGCCTGGGGAGTAACAGATTGATAACTGACATTTAGTATAACACCAAAGTAGTGAAAAGATAATAAATAAAAGACTGACAACCAACTGACCATGCAGTAACAGATTGACTAACTGACATTGAGTAACACACCAAAGTATAAAAGATATATAAATAATCGACTGACAACCAACTGACCATGCATAAACAAAGACTAATACATTAGTTACCACCAAAGTGTGAAAAGAATATAAAAATCGACTACAACCAAAACCCTGGGTAACAGATTGACTAATGAATTTTAGTTAAAAACACCAAAGTAGTGAAACATATAAAAAAATCGACTGACAACCAACTGACCAGCAGTAAAAAGATTGAATAACTGACAGAGATACACCCCCAAATAGTGAAAATATGAAAAAATAACGACTGCAACCAACTGACCATGCGAGAACAGTGACTAACTGAAATTTTAGTATACACACCAAAGAGTGAAAAGATATATAAAAAATCGACGACAACCAACGACCATGCGAGTAACAGATTGACTAATGACATTGAGTAACACACCAAAGTATGAAAAACATTTAAAAACGACTGACAACCAAGACCATGCGAGAACAGATTGACTACTGTTGGTAACACACCAAAATAGTGAAAAATATATAAATAACGACGCAAACCCTGCCATGCAATAAAAATTTGACAAACGACATTGGTATACACACCAAACTATGAAAATAGTTAAATAATCGATGACAACCAAGACCAGCAAAAACAATTGACTAACTGACTTGAGTATACACACCAAAATAGGAAAAGATTAAAAATAACGACTGACAAAACCAAATGACCATCGAGTAAAAATTGACTAACTGCATTGAGTAACACACCAAAGTATGAAAAAAATTAAAAATTTTGACTACAAACCAACTGACCAGCAGTAACAAATTGACTAAAACATTGAGTTAAAAACACAAAGTAGTGAAAAGATTATAAATAATCGACTGACAACCAACGACCCGCGATAACGATTTACTAACTGACATTTTATACACACCAAAGTAGTTTAAAAAATATAATAATCGACTGAAACCAAGACCATGGGGAACGATTTTACTTAATGCATTATAAACACCAATTTTGAAAACAAAATAAAAAATGATGCACCAGACCCGCGAGTAAACGATTGACTAACTGACATTTATTTCACACCCAAAATAATTAAAAAAAAATTAAAAAATCGACTGACAAACCAACTGACCAGCAGTAAAAATTGATAACTGACATGGTAACACACCAAAATAGTGAAAAGATATATAAAAAATCGACTGAAAACCAACTCCGCGAGAACGATTGCTAACTGCTTGAGTAACACACAAAGTAGGAAAAGATTATAAAAAATCGACTGACAACCAACTGACCCGGAGTAACAGGTTTACTAACGCATTGAGTTACACACCCAAAATAGTGAAAAGGGTAATAAATAATCGACTGACTCCAACGACCATGCGAGTAACAGATTTACTAAAGCATTTTAGTATACACACCAAAGTAGTTAAAAGATATATAAATAATCGACTGAAACCAACTGACCATGCGAAAAGATTGACTAACTGACATTGGTAACCCACCAAAGTAGTGAAAAGATATAAAATAATCACTGACAACCAAGACCAGCATAACATTGCTAACTGACATTGAGTAACACACCAAAAATGTGAAAGATATATAAATATCGATGACAACCAAATGCCCCTGCAGTAACAGATTACAATGACATTGAGATACCCAAACCCAAAATGTGAAAAGATAAAAAATAATCGACTGACAACCAATGACCGGGGAGTAAAATTGACTAACTACATTGATATAAACCAAAGAAAGGAAAAGTTATAAAAAATCGACTGACAACCAACGACCATTCGAGTAACAATTGAGATTGTTCGTCTTTGTATTTGTCTGATTTTTATTCAATTTTAAAAAAGGCTTTGCCATCTTGAATAAAAGTTATTTTGTGTTGGGTTTTCTTTTGGGAGAAAAAAACCCCCCCAACTTGT